>MQTX01000056.1:1918619-1936346 GCA_009735665.1 Angiostrongylus cantonensis
TGTTAAGAAAACCGATCATCAGATTCGCGTACTACTCACCACTGGGAAGGGAATCGTAGTTCGATCTCCTCCAGAATTCTCGTATTTCGACCTGGATTGGGGTCCAAGTTTTGTGAACATCTCAGCATCTTCGTGGCTGTATTTCACGTTATACCTTACCGTAAAAATTATAGTAGGCAGAAAATAAACCGTTAACTTTTCACGGAGTGAAGTACTAACCACCACACTACTTGAAGTAGGCTTTCTAGTATTGGTGAGAATGATTGGTCGAACGGCTCGGAATTTTAACAGGTGTTCAATACTCGCTGTTCTCGTCGTTGCTTCATAGGAGAGCTCTCTTGGAGGCAGTGGAATGAGACCGTCTATTTTTGTGGAAAACTCTTCTTCACTTTGTCACCCACCTATATATAATCCTGTCATTTGAAGGCTTTTGCCTCATTCGGACATGGACTGCACAACACATAATATTCACGCACATACTAAAGATATAACTAAATTCCGCATTGAGGGTAAAAGCCAATATCCTAAATCTACCTACATAGAGCAAGAAATAAATTGTCGTCTTCAGCCCGAATTTAGCTCCACATACTGACCTCTGACCATGCAACTTCGTGACAGGGTTTTGTTGGCACTTGAGGATTTTCAGACATCTTTATAAATGTCGTTGAATATTGGTTGAGTCGATTCGGCTCGAAATCCTTAAAGTGTTCCTAGATCTCGCAATTCAGGAGTAGCTTTCCAGACAAGTTTGGAGTCAACTTGCTGACATTGAAAAGATAAGGACCTTGGTTGCTCCAGTGTATCATCGAGCCAGGGGACTGCGTCCATTGAATGACAACTATACCACTGCGCTACCCGTGCCCTCCAGGTGAAGGAAATATTGATAATAAATACCAAGTTTCAATTGTTTTTCCTCGGTTTATTAAGATACGAGCACACAAAGAATGGTTCTAGAACCATGCACCGCTAGTAGAGTCAATTTTTTCTAGGTTTTCTATTATATACCTTCAAGATATGATTTGTAGCATGAAGGAAAAAAGTTTACAATTTTAAGGAAACGATGTTGAAGAAAATAATGAAAGTATGAAAGTTGTAGTTTACCAATGACTTTGGAACTTCATCACAACTACGGGAATGAGCCTTATGTGATACGAAAGGGTAGGACAGCAGCGAAGTTGATTCACTTGTCATCGGACTGTAGCAACTCACCGGAATAGGTGCTGTTCCTCTTCCCATGGTATTCGTTGTGATCAACACATTCTCTGGGAACCTCACAAAGTGCGATGCCAGGCGAGTCACAATCCACGGCGTGAAAGCCACCCTCGATCACCGCCAGACAGCGACCATCACCATTCTCAGTGGTGAACTGGTGACAAAAATATCGGATTCATCACTACTACATTCTGATGTGTAAGATGATGCTCTTATATGAAAGAAAACAGAGAAATATTGATTGATTGAAAAGACAGAAGTTCAACACGGAAAGATGAATAAATAGTACTGATTTTGGAATTAACTTATAGTTAAAGGCGAAATAAAAATATCTACATCCATGGGAGCTCGATTTAAAGTAAGTTTAAATTGGTTTGTTCATCAGCTTCACGAAATCGGAACAGCTTTGGTTGATAACACCACAGCTGTTGGCCTCTGATCATAACCGCTGTGATGGAGTGAAACGTAGAAGTTCACAAGAATTACTCAATGAGTGATTTCTACAAGTGAAATAACGGGTTAGGTTGGGTTCTGCATTCTGGGTTGCACATGAAGATACAAACGCAAACGCTTATAAGGGAAAAGAAGAAGAGAATGAAAAGAACTAATCAGTGCTGGAGAAAGAAACGAAAGAGGAATTTGATAGGATTTGAGAGAGTGGATCCGAATCAAATGAAAATCTGACACTAGAAAGACGAGTTCAGGAAAATCCATAAGGGATTCGAATGACAATAACTCACGTCTATTGGTGTGCCATCTTCCCATTGCCATTCAGATCCTCGTCTAGTGCCTGATGTGAAATATGTCTTTCGTTCATCTGAAAAGCATTCATTTATTCGCCCTAGGTCTTCATACAAAAGTTCGAAAAAATTTTTTCGTTTGTACCACATTTTATTACATCTAGGAACCTTTTATTTATCCTTGATGCTATGCAGTAGAGACAGAGGCTAGTCGATCCGTTTACACGACTACCGTACCAATTCTTCATGGCTTATAAAGTAATGCTATGATATTTTGAAAACCGGCATTCATTGAAAATCGCTATGAATAGTCAATATATTTTCTATTCATGAGCTTACACAAGATTACTGCCAAATCTTTGTTATAGTTAACGTTTCGGCGACTTCGTGTTTTTCAGAGACGGATTGATTTGGATCGATTGTCCAGAACTGTCTATTTTTGCGACGTGAGTCTTCGTAGTTAAATTGAGTTAAAGCCTGTCTAAAAAGGGATTTTAGGGGTAAATTACCTTAAGAAAGGTTTGATAGCTACCTCGTGCAAGCTTGAAAATACAAAAAAAACACGTAATTATCAGTTGTTCCAGGGTGAGGTCGTCTCAACGGTTTACCGCCTCATCATGGTTGGGAGGTGTTTCTGGGTGTCGGGCTGCGAGGATTAATCTACCCGGCAGGGTCTCGCAAGATCAGAACTAGTCTGGCATTTCCATCAGAAAGCCCAGCTAAGAGTAAACCAATATCAGGATGCACCACCGTCTTGGCATCAAACTAGTCGCATGGTAGCAGGTCTTCTTCTGATCCACAAGAGGGGCGAATAGTGGTGACGACCTGAGGCAGACTTTGGCCAGACTGACCTCAGGACTTCAAGGAAACACAATGAAATCTGCAATCTGCTAAATCAGCAAAACTTCGAAAAATGGAGATCAAGCTGGAGCCCTTACAACCAAAGAGGACGGGCCTTCCAAGTATCCATGGCAAGGTTGGTAGGCAAATTGGTTTCCGATATAGGAAAAGGCTGACAACGCAAAAATACAATTTCATATAATTTCGATTTTGCTCCACAGACAGCAAATTCAAATGTTTACTAAGCAAACTGTGCTTCCGCACCCCAGGACCGCAGGACTATTTCGTGAGACGTTTTCCGGGTTCCCCGTAATTCGCTGCACAAATAACAAACCGAAACGTTCGGAAATCAACTTCATCAGTACGAGGCGATCGCTGGCACGAGACAACGAAAGCACACGAAATGAGCACTGATCCTAAAAAGCAAACAGAAAAGTTGCTTAGTTTGGCAAAGTGCTTCATTTTCGGGCTCACACAAGAGATTGTATAGGTTCCTAGCCTACAATTGTCCAAGAGAACTCTAAACGAAATCATAGAAGCTGAAACTTTCAAATTTTCATAAAAATAGTTAATAGTGAACGGGAATTTATCAAAAATGACACCGAATTAGGATGAGTTTGTATAAAAGCAGAATATTTTCCTTTATAAATGAAATCAACTCACATTATTTCAACAGTGAAAATGATACCTACCAAAAAGCACGCATCACAGGCGGTATTCATTGATGTAAATTTATAACTTACCTAATAATTTTACATTAACGTTTTTCCTATATTAAATAAAGGGACGCAAGAAAGCACTTTGAACAAAACCCCAGAAGATGGCTAAAGTCGTCCAAAATAGTAAAAATCTAAAGAACACTTCATAAAGTTGTGTCACTTCACTGATACTCCAGTCAACAAATTGTCACATACATGTTAGAACCACTAAAGCTTCCATCGGCTTTTGCTGGACTTCGTAGTTGTCCAGTAGGCTTCGACCATTCAAGAAGTAGATAAAGTATCAAGTTTTTTGATGGAGTCTCCACCTCTTACTCCTTCCGTTTACAAGCATCTAGCATAGGTCTACAGAAAGGATTAGGTATAAGTTTGGGTAGCTTGTCGAATCTTCTCAGAGTACTCGTGGAGATACTTTGTTAAAGATGAGCATGAATTTCCTCAAACATCCTACCAAATTCCCATGCTTGTAAGGTTTTAATTGCATCAAGGATTACAAAAGTTTCATTCTGGGAAGCAAAAAATTGCTATACGTACTTTAGCCTCGAAAAATGACGGCGAGGTGAAGGTGACAGCTTCGATGCACTGCTCTCTGAATGGTATCGAGTCAGAAGGGCAAACTGAAACAGAGAAGACGGAAGATCCGAAAATTTCTTGAATGAGCACCATAATAAAGTATTCTGGTTTCTACAACTGTCTTTATGCTTAACCACTGTCTTCCTACAACTCTTCAGAAGTAGTATTACTAAACAAGAAAGCACCTCGTTAGGTGTTTCTTGCAATTATTAGGTATTATAAGGTTCCAGACAGCAAGCAAGAAAGAACGGTCGAAGTGCTTATTTTTCACTTATGAGTTTTCATTCAGTTTTTTCTTCATGTCTCTGCCTCTGTTTCCTCATCATTCTTCGCGAATAGATCAACTTATTCATTTTCAAAAAGCTAATTGGTAGATTCTTCAAGAAATTTGGATCTCACAGTCCTTGAAACAATCGACCGTAACTCCTTTTCTACAGTAGGTGGTGAGGACTGGATGGCAGGCCGAATTTTTCGCACATATGATCGTGTAGGTGGTGCGATCCGAGAGCGGAACTGATTCGAACCAACTCATGTAGCTGGAAAAACCTTTGACGAAATAGAAAAAAGACTACATAAATGTGCATGGCTTATTTAGTGCTAGTTGTAGCCATTAAAATAAGAGATTATTACTTCTCATATTTATACAACCGAAGGCTAATTGATAGCGCAGTTTTTCGGCGGATGTGAAATCCACCGTGGTTGTCAATGCTTGCTTTCATGGTAAAGTATAAATTTTTTTTGCAAGAATTGTAAATGAAAGGGCAAAAAGATCGTATGTTCCTTCGAACATGAAAATTGGCGGGAACTTCTAGAGAGATGGCACCAATTAAATGCCAAGGCATGTAATTAGGCTTAAAACGAAACTCGAAAGTAAAATTGCTATGACTTCAATGATGCTGAGATATTTGCAAAACTCCGGACCGCAGGTGTCTGCGGTGAGGAAAGAACATGCTGTTACCCTTTCCAGAGGCTAACGCTTTCACCACCACACCATGCAGGTCCTTCGTTTCTCCTGTCTCGTAAAATTACTCTAATGTAATGATTGAATTACAATCAAGAGAAATACCTTCCCAATGAGTTGCACACCTTCTGTACGTATTCCTTCCTAGCGGAGTCATAACAAACGGGTAAAAATTGTCCACCAGGGCCTCGAACTTCCAACATGTCACTTCTCAATCTGAATTTATCAGCTCTGAAACCATCAAAATCTTTTGTTCAGTGTTCATGCATTATTTAATGTCGCTCTTGACACATTCATTGAGGTCTTCCATGGTAGTCGAAATCTGCAAGATTATTTCAAGGCTTTCACAGCATAGCAAGTGCCTAACATATTCGCAGCAATGTCTGCTTTTTGATAATTGCCCGTAATTGTTCGATTACTATGGGCCTAGAGAAGGTGAAAACTTCACTGACTTTTGCAAGAACCTTTGTCGTATCGTTCTGATAGTGCATTAAATCTCTGAAAAACACCAATCTCCTTTCTCCTATTCAGAATTCGGACTGTTAACCTATCCATGTAGTAGCTAACGTCATCCATGCATCGCGCTGCATCATTGGGTTCTATGGAGCGAAATCACGCATATGCTATTGCTTTCCTATCCGAAATATGAGCCTTCAAGACAGGAATTGAAAAAAAAAACTTTTGAGCTCCAGAGGCGTAGAATTTAATGAAATTCATAAGGTGGCGAAGCTTGCTTGTTTAAAGTTTAAAGGCTAAATTATTTTTCACCAAGCTATGAGGTATACGTGACTCATGGTGCCTAAAATGCTCCAAGTAATTTCCCAATGTAATGATCACCCTATTATGGCTATCTCGGAATTCCAGAGAAGGCCGCCGTCAAATAGCATTCAAGACACCAACGAGAAGGCGACAAATCCTCAAGCGACCGAATCCCGTACCCAACCTGACCACCTGTGCGTGGCACGGTTGCAAAAAAACGAAACGAATGGAAGAAGTGCTAGAACGTGCAAGTGTTTAAGTACTTGAGTTAGTAAGAAATAATGCTGTGCAATTTTCTTCCTGGTTTACCACATCAATGCGTGATCAACGTGCTCAGTCTTATGGTACGCGTCAATTCAGTCACCAATCTGATGTAGGGCTCAAGATTTCTTAGTCAAGTGGAACATTAAAAAAAGAACATTCTTTTGTTCTTTTAAAAAAGAAAAAAAAGAACAAAAAAAGAACAAGAACAGAACAAAGGAACATTCTGAATACCATGCAAGATGTGCGGTCAAAATAAGTGAGAACGTACAAAAAAATACCATTCTCTTGTCGACGGCCAGGGAGAAATACTTTATGGACTTAAACTAATCGTCAACGATTTCAAACGTCATTATATGATAGCTGTATAGCCTCCTACTAAACCCCCGTGGTGTGAATATAGAAGCATTTTTGCATTTTTGCATTCGCATTTTTTGTATTCATTCACTTCGATGAAAGCTATCCTATGTCCATAAATTGGGCGCGTGTGGCGTAGTGGTTGGAGGCGCCACTGCAGCGCGCACGTGAAATGCGTCCATGGCCCACCAAGCCTGCCATCCCTCCGGGGTCGGCAAATTAGTACCAGACTTGTCTGGGAGGATAGCAGCACTGGCTCGATACATTGGCAGGCCACCGTGAGTCATTGTAAAGGCCAGATATGCATTCAAACACCTCCAACGATACTTAATGAAGTCGAATGCATGGCGCATCAATCAGGGATTGATCAACGCCGAGAGCTTTATCCTTTTATCCTTTATCCATCGTCCCATAGTGCCACTGTAACTGTTATCAATTGGTAAAGTTTCCTAAGACAAGTGAAGTATACATCGTATATAGTATATGTACTTAAGGTGCTCTGAAAACGCTTCCTGTATATTTCTAAGTGCAGAAAATACCGTTTCCTATACGATGCCGGCTAGAAAATCTATGTTGGACAAGCCATTGAATAGTTAAAGAATGTGCAGCAAAAAAAATTTATACGACAAAATTAAAAGTCAAAAACACAACCACTTACCTCGACCAGGTTGGCCGAAACCACTTGAATCATGTACGGTTCACCTCAGCATCAAAAGTCCAAACTTACTTGGACATCTGGATGGTCCGTCTTCACTGGTTGCGCGGAGCCCAGCACAATTACCACCTTTTTTGGAGTTTTGCTGGTTTGCCCATTGCGCTTACCCTAAGTCCTGAGGTCAGCCTAGATAAAGTCTGCCCACCACAAGCAGTCGCAGCCCTTGTGGACCAAAAGGAGAGTTGTCACCATGCGACTAGTCTGACACCAAGACGGTGGTAGTCCCTGACATTGCCTTACTTTTGCCTTTACCTTTACCCTTTTGCCTTTTTGCCTTTAGTTAAAAAACTACACTTCCCGGGTGGTGCGATGAATCTCACCCGCTGCACATCCCAGCTCGACACCCAGGAACACCTCCCAGCAACGATCACCTGCACCACCTGTATCACCTGTAGTCCCGTTGATCGTCGAGTGACTCGAGAGGGCGGCAGTAAATCCTCTATTTTTCCCTATCGCGTGCAAGAGTAGCCCAGTGGGTTCTCCTCGCTTTAGGGACTCGTCGAGCATCATATCTTTCTTCTAGGCTTTTCGTGAAGAACTCTGACCATCGCGTAGGTGGTCTTCCTGCAGTACGTTTGACATCCCGAGGAATTCGGTCACTAACAGCTCTTGTCCATCGGTTATCATTCATACGCACTACGTGTCCGGCCCACCTTATCTTCGACTGTTTGGCGTATAGAACGGCATCTTTGATTTTCGATCGTTGACGTAGGTCGAAGCTTCGGATCCCATCCCTTACTTGGGCGAAACGGGATACTCCTAGCATCGTCCTTTCGACTGCGCGTTCGATAACGCTGAGTGATCTTTCATCCTGCTTACGTAGCGACCATGTTTCTGCCGCATACGTTAGGGCAGGAAGAACCGTTGAGTCGAAAAGGTGGGCACGGAGTCGGGTGTTCTTTGTTCTCTTCATTGCATCCTCGATGCTCTTGAAAGCTCCCCAAGCCGCTCGTTTCCTTCTGCTTAGCTCTGGAGCTAAGTCGTTCATCATATTGATTTCCCGACCTAGATAGACATAACTCCCCAGCAATGATGAAGCAAGAAATCGTTGGAAGGGTGGTCGTACTTTTTTGCATTGAAGCTCATTTTTCAACACGGAAATAACTGAACTAACAGCATATCCTTCAAGATCCAATGATTTTTCCAAATTTGTGGTTTATGGTGGGGAAATTCTTAAAACCTAAATTGCCTTTTCATGTTCTTGAAAACATCGTGAAAACAGTTGAACAGAATGCATGTTGTATGAAGGATAAAGGATAAAGCTCTCGGCGTTGATCAATTCCTGAGGGATGCGCCATGCATTCGACTTCACTATGTATCCGTTGGAGGTGATTGAATGCATATCTGGCCTGCGCAATGACTCGCGGTGGCCTGCCGATGTATCGAGCCAGTGCTGCTATCCTCCCAGACAAGTCTGGTACCAATTTGCCGAACCCGGAGGATTGGAAGGCTTGGTGGGCCATGGGCGCAGGGATCGACTCCACGTGCGTGTCGCAGTGGCACCTCCAACCACTGCGCCACACGTGCCCGAGCATGTTGTACGACTTACACGTTACGCTAGGACGACAAGGAATGTAAATTCACCTACGGCAATATTTCAGCGAAAATAAACATGGAGAACTTCCTTTGAATTCAAAGATGTACCCCTGTGAATTACATAGTGGAAGAAATCGTAGGGTTAAGTTTCTGAGAAATCGATTTTATTTCAGAATAGAACTGGTTTACTAAAAGAATTCACTAGAATCCGATTGCCTTCATCATTTAACCCAAGTATTATAATTACAAACCACATCTAGAGTTTACTACACCTCGAAGAATCCTCGGTTGTAGCCAACAAAAACATGCACAGTTGTATATGTGCTTTTAGTGTTATACCAACGTCAATACCCACGCCGAATGTTAAATCTCATCAATTAGTCGCAGTGTAGCACAGTGGTCATAGGTGCGCAATAATAGGATCGCTTGTTAGTTCGACGACCAGCTTGGCCTCACTGAATATTTCATCCCTCCGAAGTCGGCATTATTGCCAAATTTATCCGTTTTAAGAACGTTGAGTTAATAGACACATCAGTAGGTCACCTTAAGTCATTGTCCAGGCCAGGTATGCAACACATTTAATCACCTCCACGACGCCACAAATGGTGTGGAATGTGCCGCGTATCCCTCATGGACGAAATCATGCCGAACGCTTCATTCTTTTTGCCTTGGTTTGGCTTACAATATTCTCAATTTGAATTTATTCTTCAGCATTTCTCAAAGTAAGAATATGCTATGAAGGTAGGGTACCCTGAACACAACATTTCTTTTCCTTCATAAATAATGCAATCTCGTTTTGCATTAAAATATGATGCTGAGAAATACTCTTGTATTTCATAAACCTGACACTGCACATTAAAATAGTACACCTTCCACACTTGCGATTTCGATCCGAAACAGTAGCACCAAACAATCAAGCAATTACCTAAATACGAACTCGCTGGCTATGCAATAGACGAACGCCAGAACAATCAGTCCTATCATAGACTACATCCAAATTAAGAATACACAGTTGCAAATAGGTGATATGAGCAAGTGAAGTCGTCAAATAGGCAATAATGCCGTATTGACGAAGTGGATGATCTAGTCGTGTACTCAGAGATGATGCTAGTAGGCGGAACGAGTGCGACCAGTTCCGCAGTGAAAGGGTGGTGCTTAGCCAAGTGCGCAGCATACAAGTAGCGTTCGAAACAAGCCCTTCTTACATAGCGCTCTATAGACTGACAACCACACAACACACAACAACGAACAGCCATAAATTCTCAGTTAGCGTGAGATTAACGCCACTGCCAAACAACCGTCGTCGAATCCATCGTTACAGTAGCCAACAATATGACAGATCTTCTGCCTTCATCACACAGACATCGTTGAGATATATCAACCAGCAAGAAAGATAGATCAAGGACCACAGTTGGTATGTTGCACCTTAACTTTCCTTGTTTTGGCCTCGAAAGTAAAAGTAAAAGAATAATTGGCTCTGAGCGAGAATATAATCAACGACATTCCTGAAGAGGACTATAAACGCCCAAGTAGCAGCAGAATCGTTAGAGCTGAAGTCCCAATACTTTCATAGATGATGGTTGCAGGGAAACGAATAGAATGAAAGAAATACTAGCATCCGACCAGCACTGACAGGCATCAGTACATACACATGAGTTGCAGTACTTGTGTAGTCTCTCATTCGTAAAAATTTCTGTTTTTTTTCAACCAAACGAAGAAAAATAACGATGAGTTTTCAGGGTTTTACACTTCACTCTTTAGGGAAAAAATTTATGGAGTAAAGACTAAAAAATAACACACGAAAAAGGCTTTTCCACGATGATCAACTTGACTTGGTCACTCAGCGGAAGTGTTTGCTCAGCAAAACAATTTTTTCTGAAAATGAAGTTTTTTTCAACCAAACAAAGAAAAATAACGATGAGTTTTCAGGGTTTTACACTTCACTCTTTAGGGAAAAAATTTATGGAGTAAAGACTAAAAAATAACACACGAAAAAGGCTTTTCCACGATGATCAACTTGACTTGGTCACTCAGCGGAAGTGTTTGCTCAGCAAAACAATTTTTTCTGAAAATGAAATGCAGCAATTTGTGACCTTTATCAAATACATAATGATTACAAAGCACAAACTTCCTTAAACATCAGTCACACACGTCGTGTAAAGAAAAGGTCTCTGATTGGTGTTAGGGAGTCCGTGGGCAGTCTGTTTATACCAAACAACTTCTTCACGCTCGGGTGTCGTAGTAATTGAGCTTGCGCAAAACCAGAAACGGACACGGAAAGCCAGTACAGAGGAATACACTGGAAATAAAAGACTTAGTGAACTGCAACTAAATAGCCGTTAATGAAAAATGAAAAATACTAACTGAAAGAAAATTTTTGGCCGAACATGCGCTAAGAACCATAGGTCCGACAAAGGCGTAGATCACTAGGTAGGTCATGCAATATTTTTCAACCAAATTTTGTTCGCAAAAATGTGAAAAAAAAGCTGTTGTCCTGGATAGCAGTGTTGATTTGCTTAATGGTACATTACCGCCGTCAATATAAAAAGCTACATCGAACAGGATGAATACAATTGAAACGAAATGTTTTCAACATTTACTGCACATATCGTTTCCCACCGAGGTCACGCAACGTGAATCCCAAACTTCTGGAAATGTTACTGGTATAACCCGCTCGATCTATTGTCTTTGCCCGGAAATCACTCTCGATATGGGCTCCACTACTTGTGCTCTAATGAGCATAAAGCTAAAGTATAAAGGTTTCAGCGTGGATCAATCCCTGAGGGATGCGCTATGCATTCGACTTCATTAAGTATCGTTGGACGTGATTGAATGTATATCCGGCCTTTACAATGACTCGCAGTGGACCACCGATGTATCGAGCAAGTGCTGATATCTTCCCAGAAAAGTCTGGTACCAATTTGCCGACCCCGGAGTGAGGAATGCTTGGTGGGCTATGGGGGTGAGGATCGATTATGGCGCCTCCAACCACTGCGCCACACGCGGCCCCTTTTTATGATCAACTATAATAAACAAACTTCCCCATAACCGCAAATGCCTCGAGCCGATGTGCATGCCGCATAAATTACCGAAACGTTGAAGAAAACTTAGCACACGAGACGAAAAGAACACCTCAGTAATACCTCGAATTTAGCGAACCTCCAAGGCAATGCTGTTACGCAGTTGAAACTGAGGACATCCTAGTTGTCATTACATTAGCACCATAACTTAATTTTGAATTTGTCGAAAACTTGACGAACTTTTAGTAAAATTTGTATACTGTGACATCTCTTGAGAGTAAATTTGTACTTTTGGAATTCCCTAGAAACGCAGACTTGAAAACTTTCTCATCTTCACTAGTTCATCGATAGAGAAGAACTATCGCTGCTGATAGTCAATCTGTTCGTTTCAGTTACGATATAATAAATTATTTTGTTATCAACAGCCAAATTGCAACAATACGGAGTTGTTCAACTGGATATCAACTCTACATGTATACCAAGATATCATAGTCACTCTATATTCTTAAATTCGTGCATATAGATAAAAAATGGCCTTTACCACGAATCACATTTTCCGATTCATCAACGCCCTTTCTACTGTTTGGTTTCCAGGTGGTCCCACAAAGAAACATTGTATTCCATAAAGTGCGAACTTCAAACTTGAGTGCTATAATCTTGACATAAACATTGCGTCAACAACCACGAAGTTGATAAGAAAACGAGGAATAGGTTTTCCAACACATCTTTGGTTAAGAAGGTATGTCAAACTGTAGATAAAGGTAATAGAAAGATGCAAATCCCGTGAGAACATCACGGTCCCTTCAGAACGGCCAGACCTCGAGCAATATCATGTATCACGAGATCACGCCTACTACATAACACAGGTATGCACTGATCCCGTGAGACAAAGAATAATCTCTTTAAGATTCAGAGTACTTTCCGCAGTGCAACATTTGAAAATTAGTTGACAAAACATAGTAACTTGATTTAACGAAAAGAAAAGTGAACCAAAAATTTTGAGCAAATGGTGAATAGCGCAATGTAAGGCGCTTGTTTACCCAAGAGCTAACACAAAAATCACCCCGTCACCAATATATTTTGAAAAAACTCACCGCAGGAAGTCGCGACATGATGATCACAGCAAAAAAAGTAAATAACCCCAATACAAAGTCGTACGACCTTGTTCGCCACTTGGTCATTGCCATAGGGTAGATTTTTCTCTGTGACTGAAAACACACATCCATTGAAGAAAGTTACAGGTAAACCGACTTCTCAATATTTTTTCACAACCACAACCAATTGGTTACGGAGGAAACCAAATACGGTCCCTCTGAAAAGTACACACTGATCAGATATCCAGAAACATAAAACACACATATAGCGCTGAATGTTAAAAGATTTCGTCAATGTTTAAAATATTTCGTGGATATCAAACTTCAAAAATTCTAAGCACTGAAAAATAGTAAGAGAACAATGGGCGCCTACGAAAACACTTTGGAGCAAACATAATGAATTCACCATAACTCCTTGTAATTTTCTACACCAACTAAACTTCATCTAATGTAGAGCTGCTATACCATAACCACAATACACCATTTTCACACCGCTCTAAAAAAAGCTCTCGGAGTTGATCAATCATTGAGCGATGCGCCGTGCATCCAACTTCATTAAGACCGTTGGAGGTGACTGAATGTATATCTGTCTTTTACGATGAATTGCGGTGGCCTACCGAAGTATCGAGCCAGTGCTGTTATCATCCCAGACAAGTCTGGTATCAATTTACCAACACGGGAAGGATGGAATGCTCGGTGAACCTCTGGAGCGAGGATCGATCCCATGTATATTGCAGGGTGCCTACGACCAATGCACCACACGCGCTTAGGCCACACCACATTGAAAGTACGCCATCCCGTCCGATCTGGCCAGTTAAGTAACGTTGGGTGGTACTGGTTAGTACTTGGATCGGATTATTGGAAATGCTAACAACAATTGTGCAGAGATGATAATCATAGAAAACATAATGAAGAAACCAGTAGTCAACGATGATATTTTTTTGTCCTCGATGTGCTAGAATTTTCTACATTTGCAGGGGTATTGGCTTAGTGTCACACGTGTCCTTCATGTGGCAAATTAGGAAAAGTATACCAGAAGGTAGAACATTTTGGTTCACATTTCTTGGCTCTTCAAAAATTTTCAGAGGTGGGAAAACTGTATTTCGCCTATGAGAGTCACAAGGTGGGTTCAAGGCACTAAATTTTGTCCAGTCAATAGCATGCTCTTTAAGTATGGAATGTGCAGTAACTAACATCAAAATGAATCATTCAATCAGTTATGAAATAGAGTGCATTTTGGACATCAGTTCATGGCATGAAAAAAACTAAAGGAAAATATTTAAATGAGCTCACACCAGGTTAATCACCTGTATCACCTGTAGTCCGGTTGATCGTCGAGTGACTCGAGAGGGTGCCAGTAAATCCTCCATTTTTCCCTATCGCGTGCAAGAGTAGCCCAGTGTCTTCTCCTCGCTTTAGGGACTCGTCGAGCATCATATCCTTCTTCTAGGCTTTTCGTGAAAAACTCTGACCATCGGGTCGGTGGTCTTCCTGCAGTACGTTTGACATCCCGAGGAATCCGTCACTAACAGCACTTGTCCATCGGTTATCATTCATACGCATTAAGTGTCCGGCCCACCTTATCTTCGACTGTTTGGCGTATAGAACGGCATCTTTGATTTCCGAACGCTGACGTAGGTCGGAGCATCGGATCCCATCCCTTACTTGTGTGAAAAGGGATACTCCTAGCATCGTCCTTTTGACTGTACGTTCGATAACGCTGAGTGATCTTTCATCCTGCTTACGTAGCGACCAGGTTTCTGACGCATACGTTAGGAGAGGAAGAACCGTTGAATCGAAACGGTGGGCACGGAGACGGGTGTTCTTTGTTCTCTTCACTGCATCCTCGATGCTCTTGAGAGTTCCCCTAGCCACACGTTTTCTTCTATTCAGCTCTGCAGCCAGCTAAGTCGTTCATCGTGTTGATTTCCCGACCAAGATAGACATAACTAGAGCATTCGGAGATGTTCGTTTCATTGAGCGTGAATGGGGCAAACGAAACCAATCCGTTCCTCATGAACATCGTTTTCTTGAGATTTAGTCGAAGACCAATCTTTCCACACGCTTTATCAAAGTCCGCAAACATACGTTCCGCTTGGCTAATGTCTGCTGTTATAAGCACGATATCATCAGCAAAGCGAAGGTGATGTATCTGCCGACCGTCGATTTTGACTCCCATATTATCCCATTCCAATGTTCGCATGACGCTTTGGAGAGTGGCTGTAAATAATTTTGGCGAGATTGTATCGCCCTGCCTAACTCCTCTCTGGACGTCAACGTTAACATCGTTGTAGAATGGTGAAATTTTGGTTGTGAAATTTTTGTACAGCTCACGAAGAATCTTTATGTACTGAGTAAGGGCTCCTTGACTACCAAGACTGCTTCTATCTCAATTGAATCAAAGGCCTTCTCTAAGTTGATGAAAGAGACAGAACGGTCTTTTGTACTCTCGCGATACTTCAATGAGCCTTGTTAACGTGTGAATGTGGTCCATCGTACCAAATCCTTTTCGAAACCCTGCTTGCTCGCACGGCTGTCCTTCGTCCAGTGTTCTGTCAATCCTGTTCAGGATGACTCGAGTGAAACGCCTATGAGAGTCACAAGGTGGGTTCAAGGCACTAAATTTTGTCCAGTCAATAGCATGCTCTTTAAGTATGGAATGTGCAGTAACTAACATCAAAATGAATCATTCAATCAGTTATGAAATAGAGTGCATTTTGGACATCAGTTCATGGCATGAAAAAAACTAAAGGAAAATATTTAAATGAGCTCACACCAGGTTAATCACCTGTATCACCTGTAGTCCGGTTGATCGTCGAGTGACTCGAGAGGGTGCCAGTAAATCCTCCATTTTTCCCTATCGCGTGCAAGAGTAGCCCAGTGTCTTCTCCTCGCTTTAGGGACTCGTCGAGCATCATATCCTTCTTCTAGGCTTTTCGTGAAAAACTCTGACCATCGGGTCGGTGGTCTTCCTGCAGTACGTTTGACATCCCGAGGAATCCGTCACTAACAGCACTTGTCCATCGGTTATCATTCATACGCATTAAGTGTCCGGCCCACCTTATCTTCGACTGTTTGGCGTATAGAACGGCATCTTTGATTTCCGAACGCTGACGTAGGTCGGAGCATCGGATCCCATCCCTTACTTGTGTGAAAAGGGATACTCCTAGCATCGTCCTTTTGACTGTACGTTCGATAACGCTGAGTGATCTTTCATCCTGCTTACGTAGCGACCAGGTTTCTGACGCATACGTTAGGAGAGGAAGAACCGTTGAATCGAAACGGTGGGCACGGAGACGGGTGTTCTTTGTTCTCTTCACTGCATCCTCGATGCTCTTGAGAGTTCCCCTAGCCACACGTTTTCTTCTATTCAGCTCTGCAGCCAGCTAAGTCGTTCATCGTGTTGATTTCCCGACCAAGATAGACATAACTGGAGCATTCGGAGATGTTCGTTCCATTGAGCGTGAATGGGGCAAACGAAACCAATCCGTTCCTCATGAACATCGTTTTCTTGAGATTTAGTCGAAGACCAATCTTTCCACACGCTTTATCAAAGTCCGCAAACATACGTTCCGCTTGGCTAATGTCTGCTGTTAGGGTAGCTTGCCAGGCTCTCCCAGAGTGGACATGGAGCTTATTTGTTGGAGGCGACTCCTAACCGCCTCCCATAAATTTCCCTGTCACTTGATTGCAGGCTTTTGGCTGAATTGACTCGTAGAATACAATCCGCATAAAGCGAGAACGCACCCACATACGCATGCATGAATACGCCTAGCAAATACAGAAAGTATGTGCCAAATGGATGCTGCAGAAACAGGGAGTCCATCCCCTGGATCCACTTGCGTCTCAGGCTAGCAAAGGTCGCTTTTGGTCCGCGATTAACCCCCTATCCGCCACCTGGGGACGCGCCATGTAGCCTCGCGACTAACCGGCTCGAGATCCCTCATATGAGGGAGATCCGTGGCACCAGGTTAATAAATATGTTTATTTCCGGCTAGGGTTTCCACGTCTTCGTCATCATTAGAGCCGATTATCCGAGCCTATGGTCCACACTTGTTATTCATTTCGATGTGGCGGTTTCGGCTTCGTGTCAAGTCAGGTCTTCCTCATCGGCTCTGATAAAGACCAAGACGTCGAGACGCTAGTCGAAAATAAACATATTTGTCAACCTCGTGTAAGCTCATCAAGAAAGAATACGTCTTAAATGAAAATATATAAATCAGGACATGAAAGACTGCTGTGAAGCAGACAAAGTATTGTCATAACCATGGGTAACGTTAACTAATAAGTGGTCATTGATTTTTCAAATAAATGATCATTAACTTTTTGTTCGGAAAGTTCTTCAACACAGAACATCCGCATTCACCTTCTGAGTAAATTTAGCAGACAACAGGTGAAGGGTATGGATTGATCAATGTGTTTATTTGACTATATGCTCTTGTTCATGAATGAAAGCCGACAATGAAAAATAGACCAGTAACTCACGTAGAGGTTCAAAAATCCAAATAACCCGACGACAACTGGCAAGATGAAGTAGGGATCTGGAGCAAGCATATCACTAACCCACAGACCACCGGGAATAGACGGATGAAAATCAGCTGAAATAGAATGAAGCTGGCAGAAGGAACGCAAGAAGATTAGAATACCTTAAGAACTCACAATTTACAATATTTCGCACAGCAAAGGAAGAGAATATCCACAAAGGGATAGTGCACATCTTGAGATTCTGAATGCGGCTACTCTGAAGCCTCTGATCCACTATGTACTGAGGAATTATCTCAGCCAGCTAGAGGCGGCATAAATTATAGATCTCACGTTAGAAAAGGGTAGTATATTAACAGTCCATCTTCAGTTTGTTTATGTTTAGGAAACAAATACGTCATATTCAAAAGAACGACTTTCTATAAACTTCAGGGCATAATAATCGATATATATATATA
>MQTX01000056.1:1936612-1976058 GCA_009735665.1 Angiostrongylus cantonensis
CTATTTTTTGAACCATCATCAAACTACGTTGCCATAGATATTGACCCAAAGAATCTACCTAGATCAACACAAATTAACTAGAACATCTATGTAAAACTAGAGCTACACTTTTGCATATGACCATTACAATCTTTGTGCAAGGATGCTTTTGTATTTGCATCTCTTTGTTGTGTAGATTACAAAACCTACAACATCCAAATCAGGCCAAAGAAAATCCAAGTCAGACTGTACATCTGCACAGTCATAGTCCAAGGTCGCAACGAATCCCGTGGGCATATATTTAACGAAAAATTTATTTAATAGCCAATGAATAAGCCAAAACGTCGTTTTGGAATAAATTTCGTAAAAACCAAGCTATTTTAAAAGAAACTCCTTCCTAATAAATATTGCCAATTATGATTATTTCACATAACACCCTCCCACGAAAAAATAATAACCAGTAAATAAAACGTCGAACACTGTGATTACAACTACAGCCTCAGCTTAACTGAGTTCGATGTTGACGTGTGCTCTCCAGATCAATCCCTTTGACGGGTGACTGTTGATGGCGCCAATATAGCAAAAAGTGGCTGAGAGAAAGGCAGAACAAAGGCTTCAATGGTGCAGTTGGTAACACGTAAGCAGCCGAAAAGGGTAATCGCGGTTTCGAATTAGGCCTTAGGTCCAAGTTTTCCAAATGTTTCACCGTCATTGTGATTGTATTAGCAACTTACAAGAAAAATCATACCAATCGTTCGCCGTGTGCGATTATTTTAGGGTCTGAGGTTTGCAACTCCAATTTTGATCGCATAGCATTAGGAACGACCTTCACGTTATAGTGCTGACCTAGTTTCTGAAATAATGAATTCAAATCTCAGACGACATCTAGGACGGAGGAAAACGTGCCCTATGAAACTTGAAAGGTAGTAACCTACCTTCAAAATACCTGCAGTCAAGATATTCTGCATGTGTAACCTCCGCGCAAACAATCTTTCAGCTAAGATATGAAGAGGTGAGGAGGCCACTCTAAGGACTACACCAGTCACTGCAAAAACACAGGGCCAAGAAAGACCAGCTCCATGTAAAGCTGAAATACAAAGGAATAATGAAAAGTACTAATTCACATGCCTACCAGGAAAATTCTCATATAGCTCACCTTCCATAGCCGACTGCAAACCTTGTGTGAAATAGCATTCAGATGCATATTGAAAAAGAGGGGCAATTGTTGATGGCACTGAGCTAGAATGTCGTTGAGAGACAATCTATAACACATCATCAACAACGCTGCGCAATTCCTATACGGTCTACTCTCTTTAGAACGAAACAGTTTTAATATCATGAATGAGATTGCTAAAAACTCTACAGCTAAAGAGACAGCACCAAACCCCACTAACTCTTTGAGATAACATGATTTTTCATCTTCACACTTCCGTTGACGATTCTCAAAATCCGAGCAGAACATAATCATACACAATTTCAAACCGTACCTCAATATGTTTATCTGATAACAAAAAATAAATAAATAAAAGTTCAGTTCTTGTTGTTGACCAATCC
Organism: Angiostrongylus cantonensis; assembly: GCA_009735665.1. NCBI lineage: Eukaryota > Metazoa > Nematoda > Chromadorea > Rhabditida > Metastrongylidae > Angiostrongylus > Angiostrongylus cantonensis. The sequence continues at coordinate 1,938,146 of MQTX01000056.1, forward strand.
CTGAGGGATGTGCCATGTATTCGACTTCATTAAGCACCGTTTGGAGGTGATTGAATGCATATCTGGCCTTTACAATGATTCGCGGTGGCCTATCGATGTATTGAGCCAGTAATTTTTCATCTTCACATTTCCGTTGACGATTCTCAAAATCCGAGCAGAACTATCATACACAATTTCAAACCGTACCTCAATATGTTTATCTGATAACAAAAAATAAATAAATAAAAGTTCAGTTCTTGTTGTTGACCAATCCCTGAGGGATGTGCCATGTATTCGACTTCATTAAGCACCGTTTGGAGGTGATTGAATGCATATCTGGCCTTTACAATGATTCGCGGTGGCCTATCGATGTATTGAGCCAGTGCTGCTATCCTCCCAGACAAATCTGGTACCGGTTTGCCAACCCCGGAGGGATGGAAGGCTTGGTGGGCCATGGTCGCAGGAATCGCTTTCACGTGTGTGTTGCAGGGCGCCTCCAACCACTGTGCAACACGTGCCCCTTATAAAAATAACGAGAACGAAGAGAGAAGAAAAATGAACAATTTATGATGCTCACATTTTCTACGCCAGAAAACTGCTAGTAAATTTACCTTTGGGAAGCTGAATATGGATTTTGTAGACGATGACGGCAAGCAGGAAGTCCTGCTCAACAGAAGCAGACCTCGTGAAAACATCTTGAACAAGTAGTTTGACAATTGTTAACTGTAAAATCCGGACAGGAACAGAGACAACTAATGTACGTGAAACGCTTTGAAAAGACAGTTTGGCGACAAGGATAACACTAACGAACCAATATTCGACGTTCATTACACAACGAAAAATGGAAGAAAACAGGGAGGAGAAAAAGATGATCTATACATAATAATCAAAAGTCTTCATTAAGAACAATCCTAAATCATACAAACTTAATCCCAAGCTACCAAGAGTAACATAAGAGTACAAAACTTCGATGAGACATACAATATACCACTTCTGAATCACACACCATGAAGAAACAATAACATACAAGTACTCGCATGAAAACAAGGGGTAAACTAATTCCCTAATCTTTTGCCTGTACCTAAGAAAGGTCCAAACTCCTCAGCTCTTCCATTTCGTTGAAGGCCGCCTCGTTGGCTAAGGCTATAGTGTCCTCTTTCACTACCACCTAGGCTTGACTGTTGAACTGACACGGCGTTGTCGGATCTTGTTTGAGACACTAATATTATGGCAACTATTACAGCCAACATCATAGGTCCAGAAAGAAGAAAACCCAGAACGGCAGCCACCAAATGAAGTGGATCAACTCGAAAACTGCCAACATGGATTGTTTGCAGTCCCATTTGTCGAAGGCGATCGTTGCCAGTGTTCCAGATTGATGTCAGATTATCTACCACATCAGCCTGGAATAAGAACTTCTTTTCTGCAGCAGAACTACAGTCCCGATTAATTCAGATTCGAAAATTACTGCCATGATTTTGTAAGTTGGATATGTAAACAAGTGTGGAACCATTCCAGCTTCATTTGATGTGAGCCTTTTATCGGACATATTTAACGGAGCTGCTTAAATGTCAGGAATAAGAAAATGGCAACATAATTTCAAGGCCAAAGAAATATGCTTGACTTCAAAAAAATATATATATATATACATATATAAAATGATGTCAATAGAAGAGAAACACGATTGGTCCATCGAACACAACGGTCACGCTTTAGCAGCATTCTTCCTCTGGACTTTTGTTTCCCTCATTCGCAGGATTCGCTGATTCTAGGTGAATCCAAATTCTATGTCTGTGTCCTGTCTGAGAGCTTCCAGTTTCTCATTTGCAGAACCTGTTTCTGAGACGTTTACTGAAAATTCTATTTCTATGGTGCTAGCGATTCGACACCATCTCCTCAGTACCTCCCACTTTACAGGAGCCTGCCTTTATAAATTTTGAGTAGCAACGCTATCCATGTCATTCATTATGCCCTCCATTTAACTCCTACCCAGTTTCTTGCTTCCGCTGATCACCTAACCTTTCCTATTTTTGTTCAGTTTGCAAAATCAACATCTTTAATAAGAACAAAAGTATTCAGGTCGTTTTTATTTTACACACAGCACATTCCACTTTGGTGTGAATTTCTTCATTAACAACTCATTCCACTCATATGCAGGAGGTCAGAAATATGAACCACTTGACATTTAAAACAGCACATCGGTTCATACGCTTTTTTGATCCTTCACATCGGCTATAATTGGACATCAATATGCTTGTCCCTACTTCTGCCTGTACCAGCTCACCCACATGTGGTGCCTCTATTGTACCTTCTTGTAATCTCTGACAAACTCTCGTTTTCCAGACAACGAACGTAAAACAGGAGGCAAACGTTGAGTTTAGAAACAGAGTTCGTTCTCATTACGACAGGGAAGGAAATCAGTGCATGTCTACATTACTGTTGTGGGGAGTGGTGGACTGCAAAAATTGAAAATGATTTAAGGACAAATTCAAACCCCGAACGCTGTCATCAATTTCTCTCTTCGGCATCTCAACATCCGCCTCTAAGTGGCGGATCGTTCATAATACTTCACTGCGCAATGAGCTATAGAACATCAAAATCGAAGTGCCAGGGAGCACTGTTCCGAACGGATGTGACATGCTCAGAAATATTTTGACCCTATGCCGACCGAAAACGTCGATCTACACATTTCGTTGCAATTTAGTCGTATGGTCGCAAAATTCCTAACAGCACTTCTTAAAAGCTCTTATGAAATAGACAACATCGCATCAGAAGACCACCACATTTTCAGAGAAACCATTGTTGAAAAGTATGAAGGACGTTTCAATACTACAGCTTTTATGGCTCTCGGTACAACTATGAAGAAGTCACATTGAGAAGACGAACAACTGCGGATCATCGACTCGGACCATTGGCTCTGAGGACGACGAAGACGTCGAAACAGCCGAATAAATACTGGTGACAACCTCGTGCAAGCTCAACACTTTAAATAGATGTTACTTACAGCTCTTATGTCGTTGTTATCCTCCTACATATACAGATTAGCTCTTAATAAGAAATGAGTTTCGAGGGAACAAAACAGTCTTACTGGTTTAAAGTACCTGATTTTGGGTGTTTTGGGCGCGATTTGGTCCAGGCGTAGACCGACCAGGATTTGGTCGCTGACGACCTCGTGGGTCATCTTCACTAACCACCTCACCATTACTAAGGATCCTAACCATCTGAAAACTTTATTAAAGCATATACAAATGGAATTCAAAACAATTCTTGTCCATTAAGCCATTCGCAATAGCAAGGTCGAGGACACTAAGTGCCGATCTGGACAGGAGATAAATGGATATGGTAGAGATGCACTGTAAGCGAACCATGAACCAATAATAAACTACTTAAACACTTACAACTTACTAAAATACTACTTAAATAAACCACTTTAAAAAAGCCAACTAGAACTTCAATTCGGGGCAAAACCCGTCACTGTTTTCTTTTTGGGACCACCACTACTACGAACTGGAAACTTCTCAGTGGCGGTGCCCCGTCAGTCTTAGTAATTCCTCTTAGCTTCGTTGATTTCTGGTGTTTTTTGTTATAATAGTTGCTAATTTACGATGTAAACTCTCTGTAGGCAGGGAGTTATTTAAATTTGACGAGCTCTTGTCATAATTGCCGCCGTAAAACAAAGGATCCGGTAAAAGAGTAATCTGATTCCTTGTTGTTTATTTACTTGTTACTGTTCTCCTTAAAGATTTTACTATGTTGTCTTACTTCTCAAGATTAGAGTTGTTAACGATGACTTTGTATGAACAGAGCGTCAACCGGAGCGCCAAGCGCCAAGTAGTGTTTTAAAAGGGTTCTGTTCGAAGTTATGTCGATTGCCTGTGTCTGATCGTTGCTGTGAAAATATTAAGCGTGATCCATAAGTACGTGAGGAATTCGAAAGTGCTACAGATTTCTTCTTCGTAGAGAATCCCCAACCCCATTGTTGTACTCCATTCATTTCAAGGGTGCTCTAATCATTATATAATAGAGCATGTTAGTTAAGTATATCAATTTGTTACTTTGGAAACTTGGATGGCACGTCTTCACTGGTTGTGCAGGCCCCAACATAATTCCCATTGTTTCGGAGTTTTGCTGGTTTAGCCACTGTGGTTTCTTGGAGTCCCAAGGTCAGCTTATCCAAAGTTTATCCCAGGTCGTCACCACCACAGGCAGTCGCCACACTTGTGGGTCAGGGAGAGATTTTTCGCTATGTAACTTGTTTAATATCAAGGTGGTGGTGGATCATAGTATTGGTTTACTCTCAGCTATGCTTCCTGGTGGAAAAGTGGGACTCATCCTCAGCGTGGGAGAACCTACTTGAGGGATGAATCCCCACGCTGTACATCGCAGCCCGAAACCCAGTAACACCGTCCAGCCACGATGAGGCCTTATACCATTGGGAGAATGTCAACTTATCAGCGTTAGAATGAATGTATTTAAGTGTACGTAGTAGGTCAGCTGCCTCGTTAAGAGCGCTGTAGCAATGGTTGTAAGAGAATAGCGTTTCCTCATGTTGAATTATGTCCAAAGTCATGTTTAATCTCAGTAGTAATCGTGGAATCGAGTGCCGAACGGCAACAGTTTGCGCTAGTCTTTGGCTATCATGCACTGCTGTAGATCTTCAGTCTTTAGCTAGGTGCAACTACAGGAATTCAGTAGTTGAAACCTTAACTCACGGAATTCACAAACTGCTGACGTTAATGAGATTTAAGGCATCTTTATTAATTGTGACCTTATATGTCACCTTCAGGAAGATTTCGTCTTAGTTTGAACTTGTTTTTGCCTATTGAATAGTAAGAGTGATAGAAAAGCTGATAGACGTACGTACATTTAAAAACTGGCTCTGCTACCTTACACATAGAAGGGTTTCGGTGCTAATATTCTGGGTGTAATCCAGAGTACGATGGTGTGTAAAATAACACGCATCACAACTAGAAGGATGCGCCAGGTAAACAGTGCGGTCCTGAGGACATCATCTTGAGCCGAAATCGGTCCCACATTGCTAACATTCTATTCTGATCTTTGGAATAATTTTCGGAATGGTTTGATTGAACCGGAAAGCTCGAAATGTTCCAGAGAGGCCGAAGTATCCGCTGTACTGGTACTACCTGCTTTTAACAAGATCTTTCCCTGTTTTTCGTATGTACCAGTTAAACTTATAGTTCGATGATGCTAGAACGTCATTGTCATGGGATTCTTATTGCTCAAGAAATGAATTCTCATAAAAACCAACGGCTAATGTTTCGTTTTTGTAGCGCAAGTTTTGGTGGGAGATATCAATTTCCCTTCTGAAAATCGTTTAGAATCGAGTGGAAGGAACTTGGCTGTCGTGTGAAAATGGCACTGAACATACCAAAGTCTGGCTTTCAACGCTTTATGAAAGATGGAACGCAGGTCAGAGGCCCTTACTTCTGATGTGCCGTCGGTGCTTGTGTTGCTCCCACTTCTGTTTAGTTTTTGAGCTTCTTAACTTCTTTTGTAGCACTTCAAAGGCACCGATGAAGCGGTGTTAAGAAATATCGACGCATGCGTCGAGTTGGCTTCACAACTGAAATCTTCTTATGGTCCTAATGGTTTGTGAGCCATTTAAATCAATATTTTTATAAACGTGAATGACTCTATACGTTTCCTAGTATTACTCTCCCAGGAATGAACAAGATGGTCATAAATCATATCGAGAAGCTGTTTGTGACTAGTGATGCTGCCACAATCCTCCGGGAACTGGACATTCAACATCCAGCTGCGAAAATAATCATCCTAGCCAGTCAAATGCAAGAGAAACAGGTTCTGTTAGTTTATGTGCTCACGCTTTCTAGACAATTCTACATCATTGTCGTTGTTGGTGTTGTCGGTCGATGGCTGACGTTTCGGCGATTTCGCCTTCCTCAGAGCCGTGATGTAACGGGTGGAACTCGGGTGAGTGATTGAGGGAGCTCTGAAGAAGGCGAAATCGCCGAAACGTCAGTCATCGACTAATATCACCAACACCAACAAAAACGATAACGAAGACCTATGCCAACCTTACACCAGCTAGAGAACATCAGTTTATAAGATCGTATAAGTAAATATATCAACTATCTATGCCAATATCTATGGGAAGTCGGTTTTTTGAGTCATTCTACATCACCGGCCTTTTTTGCAGAACGAAGGGTTTTGTAAGTCAGAAGTTTATGAATTGTTATAGTTCTTTGTTATGTAATAATTGAAGAGGATCAATATTTTCTCCTCTTACATGGTTAGATGTTTTTATTTTGTCGACAGTTATAGATTGGAGACAACACCAACACAGTGGTGATCTTGGCCACAGCTTTGCTAGAACATGGCGCTGAACTCATCAATATGGTGGGTTTTCACTAGTGCTTTTTGCTCGAAAATATCTTTTTTGGAGTTGTAGAAGCTCTATAAGTGGGTAGTTCACAATGCTATTCCTTTTATGTCGCACTATGTCTACATTAGATTGCGCCTTTTTTAATAACTAACGTCATTGTTGTGATTTAAGCTAATTTAGTACAAATTTACTTTACTTACTTATTTGGTTATTTGGATGGCCTTTCTTCACTGGTTGTGCAGGCCCAGCACATTTGCATTCTTGTGGACGATTTAGCCATTGTTGTTTCCTGGAGTCCCGAGGTCAGCCTGGCCAAAGTTTGCCCTAGGTCATTACAACCACAGGCAGTCGCCACTCTTGTCAATCAGAGGAAGATTTGCCACCATGCAACTAGTTTGGTACCAGGACGATGATGAATCGTGTTATCGGTTTACTTTTAGCTGAGTTTCCTCATGGAAACGGCAGACTCCTCAGTTTAAGAGACCCTACCAGAGGGACCAATCCCTGTGCCGTCCTCCGCAGCCTATCGCACCCTAGAACACCTCCCAGCCAAATGCGTCTAGTTTCATACCAGGACGATGATGAATCGTGTTATCGGTTTACTTTTAGCTGAGTTTCCTCATGGAAACGGCAGACTCCTCAGTTTAAGAGACCCTACCAGAGGGACCAATCCCTGTGCCGTCCTCCGCAGCCTATCGCACCCTAGAACACCTCCCAGCCACGCTGAGGCGGTAACTCGTTTGGAGGTACAAAGTGCAAATCTTAGTCTTGTGGTGCAAAACAGTGGATCGGTACGCATAGCAGCACATTGAATTAGCTACCATTTGCCTTTTTAACCCAGCATGTCGCCAGACGTATATGCGCCACCTAGGTCATGGTCTCATCATGGTATCATGGTTTGGAGAACAGTGCAAAGGTCGAATATTGTTATTATTATAGCAGCTTTTTTCTTCGTAGTTCAACTGTTGAATATTAACACGCTACGTTTCGTAGGGTCTCACACCGCAGGAAATCGCTGCTGGTTACGAACATGCTGTTGAGAAAGCACTTGAGATCCTGCCAAGTCTTGTTGTTCAGGAGGCGGCAGATTTGAGGGATCTTTCAATGGTAAGGTGTTATATGTGCTTTGTAACTAGCATTATTACCTTTAATATAGTTTTTAAAATGAAATCCTTTCATTAATTGTCTTGATTTAGTTGAACTAACTGACCATTACAGTTTGATTTTTAGGTGAAAAAGTTTCTGCGTTCTGCTATTACCTCAAAACAGTACGACAACGAAGAAATCATTGCAGATTTGGTGGCGAAAGCTTGCGGTATGTTTGCTACATCTTCTTTCATTTAATGACCACAGTCATTTTTCTGTTTCTAGTTCAAACTGTACCAAAAAACAGCTTTAATTTCAATGTTGACAACATCCGAATCTGCAAACTTCTTGGCTCTGGAGTGAATTCGTCAATGGCTAGTTTTTCATTTGTTTCTAGACCCATCGTTCCATATAGTTTTCATCGTTGTTTACTGGCATTTTTTATGACATATGTTTTCTATACAAGCCATTCTTAGTTTAATATTCTCTCGTTATGAAGAACTTACTATAATAATTGTATTCCGTTCAGGTAATGAACGGTATGGTTTTCAAACGAGGAGCGGAAGGTGAGATTAAGAGTTCGGAAAACACTCGGATCGCTGTGTTCACGTGTCCATTTGATCTGACACAGACCGAGACTAAGGTTTGCCACTGAGTGTTCAACTGAAATCAGCGAACATTGCTGTGCTTTTGAAGATCTGGTGTTTAAAACGCCTATTCATTTAGGGCACTATACTCATCGAAAATGCGCAAGAATTGATGGGATTTGCGAAAGGAGAAGAAAGCGAGGTTGAATCTCAAGTGAAAGCTCTCGCTGATAATGGAGTCCAGGTATAATCAGTAGTGCGGTTACCAAGCATTGTACCCCAATCGTTTTTGCTTATCCTAGGTTGTTGTGGCGGCAGGAAAGTTTGGCGATCTGTACCTACATTTCCTTAACAAGTACAAAATCATGGGTGTAAGGTTAGCGAAACTTCTAAACGTATGTTTCTTTATTAGTTAATCACGATAAGACATTCAGGATTACGTCGAAGTTTGACCTGCGGCGTCTCTGTCGTACTGTGGGAGCCCAGGCCCAGGCTAGAATTGTGAGGCTTAATCAGTAACTGTTTGTTAATTCGTGTAGTTAGATTTTCTTACATTATGAGTTTATCTTCCTATTCCATTTTCTGGCTGTTCAACGTATTTTCCCGAAATGTATTTAATATCAATCCGTATTGTAGTGTGCTCCTGCTGTAAATTTACTTGGGAAGTGTGATGCCGTCTACGTAAAGGAGATCGGTGATGAGAATGTGGTAGTTTTTGAAAACAAGGTTTGTTGCCATGTTTCTATGTAGCCCATCTTCAAAATCGTGCCGGACCGCTGTCACATCTTATTTTTGAGACCGTTTTTCGTGATTTTGAACGTGGGTTATGCTAGCCTTTCGCGCGATCAGCCGCTAAACTTTGAATATGCCTTAGATATAAACTTTCTACATATAAACTTGGCTGGCTCGGTGGAGCCCAAGCACTCACAGCGCTGTCATTTGTCCTATCTTCTTTAATCTTTGTTGACAGTTCGGATAAAAAATTTCTAGTCAACAGGCAGCACGAGCATTGACCTGTTGTTGGTGATGTAATTTCAAGCGTTCTTCATTCTACAACACGCTCTTGCGTGTTCTCCACTCTATTCTATTGGGGCTATAGCGTCCTCTCGATGTGTACAAATGGGAAAGTCTTCATGTTGGTGGAGGTCTGGTCTTCGGTAGAATCTTCAGCTGTGTAGGTTTCATGTTTTTAGGGTTAAGTAGTGTGTGATTCTTCACTGACACCTCAGTTTGTCGAGATTACTTACATGCCTGAATACTTGAGTAACCTGTTTTCACGAATTGTTTGAGTACAAGTACAGAGTATTCGTCTAACAGATAATTAGCTGGTTGGATAGAGTGTTTCTTTCCTGGAATCTTAGAGAGTGGTCTGCCTTATCATCCATCCTCTTTGAGACTGCATGAAGAAGGATGGCCGTAGCTGCTGAAGTCGATGTGGAAGTCATGAGCTTTTCGATAATCTCACAGCTTATCTGCAATGAGTACAATGACTTCCCTTTGAATGCGCTGGTGCGATTGCCTTAGTACCATAATTTCCCTTGTTACGGAAGTTCTTCCAATTGTCCATACTTCAGCTGGCAGCTGGTGCTTTCATTCATTTCCCATCATTCTTAGCTTCTTTTCCTTCGTGATTTCTAGGTTCTGATGCGAGTTCTACATTGTTTTTCAAAGATCATGATGAGCGACGAAATCGTTGTTGCCGACTTAAGGTGCAGTGTGATTTTCGCTTTCCCAAGCTGCAGTGGCCAACTTGGAATTTCATGGGACTATTTAATTAATTATTGTGTTTATCGCATACAGATTTTGATTTGGTGCGAACAGTATGTGGATGGTTTCAACTCTTATGGTGAAGACGGGAGTGAAGAGGAAATTCGCCGAAGCGCTACCCATTGAGAACTAGCAAAAAAAAGTTGTTAGGACGTATTTTAACACAATCAATTCAGTTTCTCTTTATTGCATGTTTTTTTTTCAATGTCCATTTAGTCATTTAGGGGGAGAAAGGAAATGTTGCAACAATTTTAATTCGTGGGTCTAGTCAGTCGCGAATAGATGATGTTGAGCGTGCTGTCGACGATGCGATTAATACCTACAAAGCTCTCACGAAAGATGGAAAGGTTGAATCTACTAATTTCTATTTGTTATGTTCTGTCCGTATATTTTGGATGTTTTTTTGGTTTAAAATGTGTTTTGTACTCGTCGTTATATTCAGGTTCTTCCCGGTGCTGGTGCTGTGGAAATTGAGTTGGCCCGACAAATCGAAAATTACGGAGAAAAGTGCCCGGGACTAGAACAATATGCTATTAAAAAGTTCGCTTATGCATTGGAAACATTACCGAAATGTATTGCGGAGAATTCTGGTATGGATGTAAGTTTTGTTAATTGCAGTGTTTTGAACGTTCTTTGAGTATCACCTGTATCACCTGTAGTCCCGTTGATCGTCGAGTGACTCGAGCGGGCGCCAGTAAATCCTCCATTTTTCTATATATATATATATAATTCTTTTCTACCTTTCTACCTCTATCGACTTTTTTTTAAAATTACAAATTTTGCGGATATTCATGGAAGTGTTACGTGTTATGCATTCATACTAAGAACCTTTGCCCTTGTATTTGGATCGTTTAGATTATCATTGCCAAGCAAGCAACTGGTGGGCCGACTCCTCGCGGACCCAAACCTCAAGACGAAGACGACGAGGGAATGGTGTGAATGTTTTTTTTTTTACTAAGACTTATTCGATTCTGATGTTTGTTTAACTTTGTCCCTTTTACCTAATTTTGTTTTAATGCAGAGTTTGGAGTGATTGCTTGATTGCATTCCCCATATTTTCATGCCGAAATCTGTTGTAAACATCTCTTCATTGTTTTTTTTTCCTCGCATATTTCTTCGATAATCATTGTTTGTTATGGTCACAGTTGTCGGTTTTGTTACTGGAATAAAAATTTAATCGTAACCATACCCATAGCTTTGTTAAGCGATAGGTTCGCAGTATTATCGGTTGGCTAAGAACACTATCGACGGCGCCTGTTTTGTTTTGGCGGGTGCTTTTAGTGACCCCTAATTTTTGGTATATCACATGATTTTGTGTATGAGACTCAGTTCGGCGGCCAAAGTACCCCCTGGCACTTCGAGTCATTTATTCTACTATACCTTTCTGTCTGTAATTCAATTTTTTTTTGTGCTTTTTTATATATCCTGTGACGCCTTCAAGATCTCTACATGGTCTCATGTTTTCAAAATAGTTCGAACTCTTGTTCCTGATAGGTTCGGAGCTCATTCATCATAGTGTCTGCAAAGGGAAGAAAAGCAATCGAGAATTCAGGGGATCAGATGTTCATCGACCTGTGCCTTGAGATGTAAAAAAAATTAGGCTGTTATGGCTGCGCTATTGTAGAAATTGTGGTGATGTTTACATTTGAGTCCTCTTGCTTACGAGGTTATGCCAAGAGAGCAGTCTAAGAAGCTGTGACGGAAGAAACTGGCTATGCATGATCAGTCTGGTGGTCATCAATAGAAATTGGGAGCTTACAGACGTAGCAGGTGTGGAACGACGACTATCTCAGACTGATCAGAAGGAGTGCCACTCTCCTTCTACATCTCAGTTAAGAGACATGCATCTCGCAACCATATTTGTACTCACTCGCACTCGTCAAAAAGGCTTTGAAAAAATGAAACTAAAAGTATAGCTTATCGAAAAAGCAAGGCAGAGGCTTCGGTTGATGTGGTAGGTAGGACGGTGTCGATTTCCTGGTCGAAGGATCGAAGCCACCTGAGGTTCTTAGTTTTGCTCATATCTCAGTATCCTTGTGGTTGTATTCTATATTATGTCTTTTCATGAAAAAAGAATAATCTAGAAATAAAAGTTGGAACATTGTGTAGACTCTAACAGTTGTTATTTCGATAGATGAAGTTTATTCTTAACTGAGAGATGCCGCTGTAAAAGGCCAGGATAGCCAGGATAAAGGATGGAGCTTTCAGCTTTAATCAGTCTTTGAGGGGTGCTCCATGCGTTTGGCCTCATTAAGCATCGTTAGAGGTGAGCGAATGCACATCTGGCCTGTAAATTCACTTCCCGTATCCTGCCTGTGTATCGAATCAGTGCTACTATCCTCCGTGACAAATCTGGCGTCGATTATTCCGATTCCGGTGGAATGGGGGTCTTGGTAGGTCGGTGCGTGATCGAACCAGCGATCGGTGTGTGCATTGCAGTGCATCTTTAACTTGTAGTCTACTGCACTGCAAAGATGCGTGTTGAAATAGTCCGCCAATTTTCAAACAGTCTGATATTAGTGCTCTAGAGGTTTGGTGCTCAGAGTCCTCACGTGTTGAATCTGTCTTTACCTCTCCCAAGTAAGGCAGTGCTAAGACTGGGTGGATACAAGATCTCTTCCAGATATGGATGCTAATTAATGTTTTTTTTCCTAGGAACTACCGAAGGGCAAAGCAGATAGGTGCTGTTGTTGAGCGTGATGAGTAGTTTGTCGGCTGAAGAAACCGCTGTTGTAGCGGAGGTCGCCAAGATCATGGCGAAGGAATCTGACCACAAGTCACAATATGACAAGTGGGTGGACTTTTATATACAAAGTTTCCTTCTGTATTAAGGTAAAGGTCATTGCTTTTTCACTGGTGCTCCATATAGTCTTTTATGAATCAAGTTCTGGAAATGAAATGTCGTGACATCATTCGAAGAGTTCCGAATCATATCCCACATTTTTAGCTTTTTCGCCTTTTTCTTATACTTCGAATTTATATATACGTCTCATAGTTTTTTTTCTTCAGGCTATCTGTCGTTGCAGAGAGAGTTTTTCCTGCTGAAGTGAAATCAGTGGCAGATACTCTTCCGCTTATTACACTTATCAGATCAGGTAGGCTTTGAGCTTTATCGCAAGGATCCATTGTGCCTATTTCGTTACAAAGCAGATTAAAATATGTGGATTTTTAGATAGAAAATGACACAGCAGCAAGCTCCCTAAAGGCGTTTTAGCATTTTTAGTGATCACCCTTGAAGCTGGAAGTCAAGTTGTGTCGAGACAACTCATAACCGCAATAGCATCCCGTGTGGAATCCTGTCAGCAAAATGACACTTCACTTCGAATATTGGCTGAAGCTGTGCTTGAAGCACTTGATATGACTAGTCTGGCTTTTGAGGAACAAGTTCGTGCGCTTGCGCCATCGTTAGAGTGATCTTTTTCCTAGGCTATTTTCTACTATTTAGAAGTACGCTATCCGTATGCGCTTAGCTAGTCTTCATGAAGAAGCCGGACGCTTTGTTGAGGCAGCAGACGTTTTGCGAAAGAATTTTGCTGATTGTGCTCAACGGTGAATGCACTGAAGCGTTTCAAATCCTGTATAATCTTCCTGTCAAACCTGTGCATATCTTTATTTGTAGTCCATGCTCTCCACATCAAAAGATGGGACTCTATCTTCGCATTGGTCGCTTGTTGTTAGAGATTGGCGATTGTGCAGAGGCGGAAAAATACGTGAACCGAGCAAGCATGTTACAAACAGAGAAAGGCTGCGACGTATACAACGTGGAGTACAAGGTCTACAGATGCTTCTATCTTGATCGCTTATAATTTGGTTGCCATACTGGTCTTGTTAATATAGAAATGTCTTCAGGCTATTTATGCTCGAGTGTTGGATGGGCGACGTAAGTTCACTGATGCAGCACAGCGTTATCATGAGTTATCACTGATTGAGGACCTTCCCAAATCTGACCAAAGAACAGCGCTTTCTCGTTCAATCACATGCACAATTCTTGCCGCTCCTGGTATGTTAGGGGTCATCGCTTCCATGTCTTTTTTGTATTATGCTTTGCTTTCTTACGTCTTAGAAAATTCCAACGGTCTACTGCATCTCTTTGACAGAGATTGTCAGTTGTCGAACCATGATGTACAACATGCGATTCTTTAAGTGGATTCACGCAGACTAAAACATTCAATATTTCTATCTGGTTTGCTCACTAGGATCTGAATCTTTGCCAAGAATCGTCATCATCTTAGAAAAGATGAATTGACTATATCAAAACCTTAAGGCATATTCTATTATGAATAAAGTACCAATTTAATGAATATGCACAAGGGATTGCTGTTTATGTATGAAAGTATAGAAGTAGTGGAAGCCCGGAAACCTTTCAGGTTTTTCATTTATATTTTCATTTTTAACTCTGAAGAAAGTTAAAATTTATTTTAAGGGCGGGAAGCGCGGTGATAGTGATATCGACTATTACTGACATGGTACTGGTTCGACCTCCCACCGGCTTCGCCAAGCCTCTCATTTTTCTGGGATTGGGAAATTGGTTTCAGACTTGTTCGGTAAATGTTCACTCTGTGAATTGCATATGGGAACGCTTTAGCTTGGCTATCTTAGGACCCCAGGGAAAAAGAACAGGACCAGCATTTAATGACATTCATGACAAAAGGAAAATCCTCAATCATCAACGGAGCCCACACGGAAAAAGAAAAAACTTCGTGGATGGTTGACGCATGGAAACGAGTCGGACGCAAGATACGCCGAAATCTGTGCAGCAGATGTGAAAGACGGGTCGTATAGAAGTAGAAATAAATTTTTTATTTCTGACTTATAATCGATGTTTATATGTTTATATAAACTTCTCAGAGGTTTGTATTCTATAGTGCTTTTAGATGTTCTATAGACGCCTTCCTGGATGATTTAAAGGTTTCGCACACAATTTCTTAAAATTCAACTTTTTAGGTTACGCTCGATCGCGAATGTTAACAACACTGTTCAAAGACCCACGGGCCGCCCAGGTGTCGTCGTTTCCACTTCTGGAGAAGCTGTATTTAGATAGACTTATAAGCGCAAATGAGGTCAATATCCGTTTCGTAGTTTTGAATTTGCGATAGCCATAATTTGAACTTTTTTTTACAGCTAGTAGAATTTGAAAAAGAACTACAGCCTCATCAGCGAACGAATGAGCATGGTCAGTCGATTGTCGAGGGAGTAATCGTAGAGCATAATATGACTGCCGTATCAAGACTGTACAACAATATCGCCCTTTCTACTCTTGCCGAATTGCTCGGGATCTCTTCAGAGAAGGTGACTTCTAGTTTTCCTTTCGTTACGAGATTTAGGTTCGTTGACAGCAAAAACTGAAATCTGATGGAGAGAACATTTATCCTCCTCCCTCTAAGGCCAAGAGCGGAAAAAAGCCATGCGGCGTTTCAAATCCTACGTAAAATAGGTCCCCTTGTTCTTGTAGATCTCAAATAGAATGAAATAAGATAGGTCTTTACTCGTTTATGCTTTCATATTGATTCGTTGTTTCATCCTTCAACGTGTAGTTTGCTGGTGCGTTGGGAGTACATTTTATCCTGTAGCCTCGTAGCCATTTACACGATATTCAGTAGAGGAAAGTTTTAGGTTTCACATATTTACACTTGGAGCAAAAAAAAAACTCTCAGCGTTGATCAATTTCTGAGGGATGCGCCGTGCATTCGACATCATTAAGTATTGTTGGAGGTGCCTGAATGCATATCTGGCCTTTACAATGACTTGCGTTAGCTTACCGATGTATGGAACCAGTGCTGCTATCCTCCAAGACAAGTCTGGTACCAATTTGCCGACGCCTGAGGCATGGATGGCTCGGTGGGCCTAGGACGAATGGGTCGATGTCATGTATTTAGCAGGGCGCCTCCGACCTCAGAGCTGCACGTGCCTACTTTCTACACTTGTCACCTGTATTATCTGTAGTCCCGTTGATCGTCAAGTGACTCGAGCGGGCGCCAGTAAATCCTCCGGTTTTCCTTGTCGCGTGCAGGAGTAGCCAAGTGGGTTCTCCTCGCCTTAGGGACTCGTCGAGCATCATATCTTTCTTTGTACTCTCGCGATACTTCAGCGAACCTAGTTATCGTGCGAATGTGGTCCATCGTCTAAATCCTTTTCGAAACCCTGCTTGCTCACATGGCTGTTTTTCGTCCAGTGTTCTATCAATCCTGTTTAGGACGACTCGAGTGAAAAGTTTGTAGACGACGGACAACAAGCAGATTGGGTTCGCGTTTGCCTGCAGCTCGTGCGATTCCCCCTCTGGCGTATTAACTCGTGAGTTTCTGGAGACAGACGTCTCTTGGTGAGCTTCGAACTCTCAGCTTTAATGGCGCTAACGTGAAGATGATGAACGATTCCACGCTGGCGTATTAACTCGTGAGTTTCTGGAGAGAGATGTCTCTTGGTGAGCTTCGAACTCTCAGCTTTCATGGCGCTAACGTTGACTATGATATGGTCTATTTCGTTATGGTACTCTCCAGTGGGAGATTCCCACGTTCATCGTTGACGGTGAGGCTTCTGGAATTGCGAGTTACCATGGATGGTTTTGGTCGCCATGATAAACTCAGAGAGCCGCTCACCCTGTTCGTTCCATTCTAATCCGTGGGTCCCAATGTGACGTTCCTCTGACGATCTTCTTTGTCCAATCTTGGCATTGATATCTCCAATGTTGACCTCGAGGAATGTATGGTCTTCTCTGTAGAACCTCTCCAAGTCCATGTAGAACGCTTCGACTTCTCCTTCGTCATACTTCGGTGTTGGCGCGTAAACGATGAAGATTGTGAAACCGGTATTGATCCACATCTTTTTAATCGTAAACGTCCTATTCGGATTGTAAAGCTGTTCGAATGAATCAATGTTTATGGGCAAACTCGTGTTGACGAGAACACCGACACCGCCTTCGCCTCTACTGTCGCATGTTCCGAGGAACATTTCTTCTCCAATGTCATAGATGGCGTTGAATGATTGGCGTCGTCTCGTCTCGGCCAGGCCGATGACGTCGTACCTTATCATTCTTGGTTGCATGAGCAAGTCCTCTATTGAGGACTCGGATGCAAGTGTACGTGCATTGTAGGTACAGATCGTCACCACAGTTCTTGATCCACTTAGCTTCCATTGGCCCTGAGATTTTAGCAGCCTCTCCCAGAGTGGACATGGAGCTTATTTGTTGGAGGCGACTCCTAACCGCCTCCCATATGCTTCCCTGTCACTTGATTGCAGGCTTTTGGCCGAATTGACTCGTAGAATACAATCCGCATAAAGCAAGAACGCACCCACATACGCATGCATAAATACGCCTAGCAAATACAGAAAGTATGTGCCAAATCGATGCAGCAGAAACAGGGAGTCCATCCCCTGGATCCACTTGCGTCTCAGGTAAGCAAAGGTCGCTTTTGGTCCGCGATTAACCCGCTATCCGCCACCTGTGGACGACGCGCCACGTAGCCTCGCGACTAACCGGCTCGAGATCCCTCATATGAGGGAGATCCGTGTCTCTCTACACTTACTGTAAATAATTACCTTTAAAGTTGCGTTGGCAACTGTTTGTCGTTATATGTATTATTTTATTGTCAACAGTTTTTTCAAAGGTTAGAAATTCGGAAACTTTGCTAAATTGTTTTAGAATTATAAAAGCAATTGCAAGTTCCAGTGTAACCTACCTGGTTCATGAAACAGTGTTACCTGTCCGTTATTTATCAGACTTAATTATTGTGTTTGGTCCACTCAATGAAGAGATGTGAAAGGCATCTCATTTTTGGTGTGATGCCACATTTATTCGGTTTGCTTCTAGCTGGGCTTGCATAAGGAAATTTAGAACTTGCTCTCTGCTTGAGTGACCATGTTTGGAGATGAACTCTTTTCACCAGTGCCACTCAAGTTATGAAGAAACAAATCGCCCCTACTATTAGGATAGGGCAGACAAATGCCTGTGGTGACGATTGGCGATTACGCTAGTACGGCGTCCCGAGACTCATGAGAGAAAAAATCTTGTCTGATCAGCAAGTTAGCGGTCAAGTGGGAATTGTGTTCTTGTTAGCACGACTCTTCGTGAGTAAGAACTACTAAAAAAGTCAAGTACTTTATTTGCATCCACAGCACATTTCCCGTTACTGAAATTAAGTATGGGGCACATTTAGGCTGAGGAGATTGTTGCACAAATGATTTCGAGTGAGCGACTGACAGGTTACATCGATCAGTTGGAAGGATTTATCCATTTCGAACGTATGGTTCTTTGCAATCTTTTTCTACGTTTTTGTTTAATATGTTTTTCTAACAAGGAGGTCAGCCTCCCTGAATCTCACTTATGACTACTCTTCATGTTGAAGTTCTACTAGCATCTTCACTAGATCCGTTTGTAAGTACTGTACTCGGATTTCCACAAAATTTCTTACTTCTTGTTCTTGCTGTGGACCATGGCGTTGTTAACTTTGGTCCTCGTGAACACATTACATAGCAGTGTTAAAACGCTGGTGTCATGTTGTTATTATGTTTTCGTTGATATTTGGTACGACCGTCTTGTCGTTTTTCCACGACGTTTCTCTCTCTCTCTCGTGGCGCAAACTTGTCAGGTAAAAAATCCAAAACGTGTTGTGTGTGTGTTGAGCGTTCCTTCAACAACCGACCTCACTGAGTTGGCTATTAATAGATGTAGTTGAACGCCACGAAACCGGTTTCCTCCCAAGAACAACTTGTTTACTGGGAGTGATAGCCTTGTAAAAGTGAAGGACCTTTGGTGACGTGTCAACAATTGATACATTTTTCAGAGCGTGATCCGTTACAACTGTGGGACGAGCAAATCATGATGTTCTGCCACCTGGTTAGTCTCAGTCATATCGGTCACTACTTTAATTGCTTTTTTTACAATGTAGTAAATACCACTAAGATGTATCAAATCAGTAACAACCAGTCTAGGTCTTTGTATATTATGCAGGGGTAGTTACAGAATTCAAATTAATGGTGAGTACTGCCTTTCTTGAAAAGCTTGTCATCAATTACATTGTACTGTTTTGAGTTGAGACGCTTCTTAAAATTGATAGGTTTCTGTAAAGTTCAGTTATTTTTTAAGTTCTACGTTTCACTGGACCATTTTTTAAGTTACATTTCATAAGTAATAGTACTAATTTTACCTGACACTTTGATGGCCTGCTCTCACTGGTTGGGAGCTTCAGCATAATCTCCATTTTTTCGCAGTTTTGCTGGTTTAGCCATCGTGGTTCTCTGCAGTCCCGAGGTCGGCTTACCTAAAGTCTGCCCTAGGTTGTCACTACCACTGGCAGTCGCTGCCTTTGTGGATCAGAGGGAGATTTGCCACCATGCAGCTAGTTTGGTACCAGGACGGTGATGGATCCTGGTATTGGTTTACTCTTAGCTAGGCTTCCTAATGGAAACGGCGGACTCCCCAGCTTGGAAGATCCTGCCAGGAGGATGTCTCCCCGCTGTATATCGCAGTCCGACACCCAGGAGGACGTCCCAGCCACGATGAAGCGATAAACCGTTTGGAAGAAAGCAATGTTATTAATAAATAATACTTATAAGTCTTTATAAGTCTATATAAGTCTAATAAGTCTTTATTAACTACCTGGTTGCTTCAGCACTCTATATTCACAAAATCCATGCCGGCTTCTGCAGTTTGACCCATCCAACCTGCCGACTGTCATTGGGCAACCCTTTGGTGTCTTTTGGTACCGTGATAAAATATAGTTCGTGAACCCCGTTGGTCGACATTTCTGCTCTAAGGGTTTAATATTATGTATGTCATTTATCCGAATGTTTGCAGGTGAATAAGGTTAGTGACATGATTGTCCAGCAATATCCGGAAGTTTTGAACTGAAATCCTGACGTTCGACAACATTTGAGAGCTGTTAACCGATATCTTGGCGTGCTAATATGAGAACTTGCTAGTTCTATGTTTACCTTCTCCTACGTGTAATTATCCATCCATGTAAATCATCTTGTTGCAGGATTTATATGTATTCATTCGCCAGAGAATATATGTGTAAAGATTTCTCGTTAAATGCTGTACACGTATCTTATGTTACTGCTTTTTTTCGGAATGTAGACGTGACGTGGTGCTTCAAAGAGCCTTCATGGGTTCTTTTTGTGCGTGAGTTGTAGTTATCGAAGCCTTTAAAGTCGTCATGATCAATAAGTAGGTTACGTACTTGTTCTGTAGAAGGAGTATTAACATTTCCTTTGACTAGGCTTGCATTGAACAAGAAAAGTCAAAGTTTTCTATCGATGAATGTTTGCTAGAATGTGACATGTTTTACTGATAGTGGTCGACGTCGACTTTGAATATAAAGATTTCTTATTCTCGACGTAATGATTCTGCCAGTGTGTAGCAACATTTGACACTTGGGATCTGTTGTATTAGATGATAGGTGTGTTAGATGTAACCCAGACCTTCTTATGTATGCTTTTTCACTTACTAGACTTGAAAATTGTTATGGGAATCAAGGTGCAGTATGCAATTGTCATGAACTCTGATCTACTACATACATATACATGGATAACACTGCGTATTCACAGAATGTGTGAAGTGGGTGCGCCGTCAATGAAATTGCCAATCCATCCCTCCAATCCACGTTCAGTGCCTTCTCTCTGCTTCTAAGAAATTTTCATGATAATTGGACTACTTGATTGCTTCACTCGACAGACTTCTGGGAGACACTGCTCCATTTCCCTAAAAGTAGATGTAGTCTTTGAATGTTGTATTCAAATTAGAGTTTCTTGAGTGTTCGAAAAGAAGGAAATGGGTTTTTCAAAATTTGAAGGTGATGTGTTAGTGGTACTAACCTATTCTGCTTGACGGAACCACGCTTGTTTAATTGCATTGTTTTTGAAAAGCTAGACGATATGGAGGCGCCAAATCTTGGTTACATAAAAATGAACTTTCATCACTAATTTCTAGACGAGATGTTTTCTTCATTAGTAGATATGGGTCTGTTCAAACAAAAACTTGTGTATTCCTGGAAAGTGTGTACAGATTTTTACTTCAATTAATACGAGCTGAGATGTATTAGCCCGAAGTTGAGATGGTAAACTGTGGCCACTTAAGAGTTATATAGGATTCGTATCGTCCGCAGTATGTTGACCACATAGCTATCATCCGATTGCGCCTTAAATGTCGCCGCTTACAGTGGCCACAGTGGTAAAACACACTAAGACATATTAGCCCACGTCTAGAATCTCTATTCTTATTAATTCCTAGATTGATGCTCGAAAAGGTTTGATTAGCAGTAATCCTTCAAATAGGTTTTCGTTTTCAGAGTAAGAATAGTTGGACACTAGGATGGTCTGTCTTCACTAGTTGTGCGGCCCCAGCATAGTTTCCATTTCTTGAAGTTTTGCTGGTTTAGCCACCATAGTTCCCTGGATTCCCAAAGTCACCGTAGTCAAACTCTGCCCCAGATCGTCACTACCACAGCCAATCGTCGCCCTTGTAGATAAGAGTGGAATTTGCGACCATGCAGCTAGTTTGATTCTAGGCCGGTGGTGAATCCTGGTATTGGTTTACACTTAAATGGGTTTCCTGATGAAAACACTGGACCCTTTAGCTTGAGAGGCCCTGAAGGGAGGATCAGTCCCCCGCTGTACATCGGAGCTCGACATCCAGAACACCTACCAGCCACGATGAGGCGGTAAACCGTTGGGAGGAATTAAGAATAGAAGGAACTAAATATCATTTTGAAATTTGGAAACCGCTAATGAAACTGTTTACTCTTTAAAACATGGAGGACAACATCGAATCGTGAATGTATCAACAACCAACATGGGCCATTTGAGGAAGAGATTGTGATTAGAACAGTGCTCTTCTTTGCTGTCGACACTATTCAAGTGGATCATAACACCGTGGGTTGCTGATCCGTTTGTTTGGCTCCTTCATCATTCGATTATTTCACTTGTGCTTACGATGAGAACTACAGAAGTAAAAGAGGAATACTAGCACTTATGATGAACGTGGAAACTAGATTTAATAATTCAGATTGAGATTTAATTCGATAGAGATGCAGCGGGCCTTGACCAAGATTCATTGGATCTGATAACATTGCATTTTGCCAGCAGTTCGAAGTCCTTCATGAATATGTAAATAGCGTTTTAACTTTTACTTACTGCTTGTCAATTTTTCATGGCATAGTATTATGTGAAAAAGAACCATTAGGAAACCGAGATACGACCAAAACTCGGATCCCCCTATTCAGCTTCGAACTCGTGATTAGCCTTCCAGCTGACTGTGTTATCCACTGCGCTAGACGAGGCCGGTTCTATCTCAGTATTGCTGTGGCAATATACAAATTTCAAACAATGAGATCTCCAAACTCGTTCCACGATCTTGTGGAGTGAATTGAAAAGAGTGTTTCTTAATTAGAAAAAAACGAGTAGCTTGAAAAACTTGCGAAAGCATTGAAGATGTAATGAGAAAGAAAAAGAGCTATCGGCGTTATGTACATGTTCCCGTCTCCAGGATTTTCTTTTCTTAAGGTATTCCATCAAAATCTGAGTGCTGCATGAGTAAGGTGAAAGATCAGTCAGCGAGAGGCGACCGAACCATGTCAATCAAAAGTCACTAATCCCGCACTTTACCAGCCATATCGAAAATCTAGAGAGTTGTATATGCGGATACCAGAAGCACATAGGTTCAATGGATGTCGAACTCAAAGTAGGAAGAAAATTGGCTTGGTGGTCAGATTTTTTCACGAAATCAACGAAATCTAAGACGTTCGTCATGCCCCTCGAGTGATTGGAACCATTGTTATTCAGGCTGGTAGATGTGCTACCTTATAGCTGCTTCAGTCATGTAGTGGTCGTTGTTATTACACGTCTAAGTGGAAAGGTACCACGTGTGTGAAATCTTCTAGTCCGTGCAATTGGATGATCTAAAGTCTGAAATTCTAAGTTGTTTCTGAATATTGTCAGTTCTCATGTTCCTTAAACAAATTGCTTCGTTATGCTGATTTTAGCTTTCGACTTAGTCTAGTGGAGGTTCACTTAGTTGCCATATTAGTTTTTATTTTCGTTTTACATCTGTTTTGCTTATGCAACATTTTGCGATTTTAGCAGTTCAGTCTATGTCCTAGGATTCACGCTTCAACGATCGGTAACTCTAATGTGCACTCGGTGGTGCGGGAAGAACAGTGGCTAGAGTTGTACGTTCATAACAAATGCAAGGTCGCTGATTCGATCCGGCACCAAACCAACCAAACATCCCATCCTTTCGATGGTACGCAAAGTTGGTACAAGACTTCGCTACGATGAGCTCTTTCTGGGCCACAAGGGCTAGCGACTAGCCATAATGAAGACTTGGGAGCTCACTAACACTTTACCTTCGGATTCAAGGTACAAACTACTCGACCGGGATCCGACGTTATCCATAAAAATGATCAAGTTCTCAAACAGTAGCCGAGATCACGCACAAAATGCTGGAAAACTTTCGTAGTTGCCTACTGCGATAAAACGAATCGAATGAGAAATTTGCCGAGAAACGGACAATATATGTGGTGTTTGATGATGTAAACAAGGGCGTAGTCGGTTTTTGCGTATTTTGTGGGTTACTTTCGATTTTATTGTTGGACTGCACGGAATGAGAGCAGTATGGACAACAGTGGGACGATCCAACGCCCACTTGCCGTTTTTCCAGTCGTGTGGGAGAACGCAATGTCATCCTGAGGAACTGGGAACCCGTTGTGTAGCACGACATCGCCCGACAAGCCGGTGAAAGCATCCGCGTTCGAGCGTGTGCGAGAGCGAAAGGCTGCTTCTCCTTTAAAAGTGAAGTGTTGAAACTGTCACATTTTTCAGCTTACAAAAACAGGAAAAATCGAAGCAAGAGAAACCCCAATTTTGCTGAAGTTCACTGAATAATTGAATAAGATTGAATAAGATTACGATTAAGATTAAGATTAATAAGAATGAATAAGATTACATGAGGTAGTAGAGAACTCATCACATGTGGTATCAAATATAAGTGAACGGTTAAAACTTTTAAAATCGTTTCACATAGGTGTACAAGAGTACTATTGACATAAACAGTGGAAGGAACGTAAGCTGTAAGCCTGTGACGTGTCTTAAGGTGATAAATAATGAAGGAAATGACACGTCCTTTTCACGAAATCAACGAAATCTAAGACGTTCGTCATGCCCCTCGAGTGATTGGAACCATTGTTATTCAGGCTGGTAGATGTGCTACCTTATAGCTGCTTCAGTCATGTAGTGGTCGTTGTTATTACACGTCTAAGTGGAAAGGTACCACGTGTGTGAAATCTTCTAGTCCGTGCAATTGGATGATCTAAAGTCTGAAATTCTAAGTTGTTTCTGAATATTGTCAGTTCTCATGTTCCTTAAACAAATTGCTTCGTTATGCTGATTTTAGCTTTCGACTTAGTCTAGTGGAGGTTCACTTAGTTGCCATATTAGTTTTTATTTTCGTTTTACATCTGTTTTGCTTATGCAACATTTTGCGATTTTAGCAGTTCAGTCTATGTCCTAGGATTCACGCTTCAACGATCGGTAACTCTAATGTGCACTCGGTGGTGCGGGAAGAACAGTGGCTAGAGTTGTACGTTCATAACAAATGCAAGGTCGCTGATTCGATCCGGCACCAAACCAACCAAACATCCCATCCTTTCGATGGTACGCAAAGTTGGTACAAGACTTCGCTACGATGAGCTCTTTCTGGGCCACAAGGGCTAGCGACTAGCCATAATGAAGACTTGGGAGCTCACTAACACTTTACCTTCGGATTCAAGGTACAAACTACTCGACCGGGATCCGACGTTATCCATAAAAATGATCAAGTTCTCAAACAGCAGCCGAGACCACGCACAAAATGCTGGAAAACTTTCGTAGATGCCTACTGCGATAAAACGAATCGAATGAGAAATTTGCCGAGAAACGGACAATATATGTGGTGTTTGATGATGTAAACAAGGGCGTAGTCGGTTTTTGCGTATTTTGTGGGTTACTTTCGATTTTATTGTTGGACTGCACGGAATGAGAGCAGTATGGACAACAGTGGGACGATCCAACGCCCACTTGCCGTTTTTCCAGTCGTGTGGGAGAACGCAATGTCATCCTGAGGAACTGGGAACCCGTTGTGTAGCACGACATCGCCCGACAAGCCGGTGAAAGCATCCGCGTTCGAGCGTGTGCGAGAGCGAAAGGCTGCTTCTCCTTTAAAAGTGAAGTGTTGAAACTGTCACATTTTTCAGCTTACAAAAACAGGAAAAATCGAAGCAAGAGAAACCCCAATTTTGCTGAAGTTCACTGAATAATTGAATAAGATTGAATAAGATTACGATTAAGATTAAGATTAATAAGAATGAATAAGATTACATGAGGTAGTAGAGAACTCATCACATGTGGTATCAAATATAAGTGAACGGTTAAAACTTTTAAAATCGTTTCACATAGGTGTACAAGAGTACTATTGACATAAACAGTGGAAGGAACGTAAGCTGTAAGCCTGTGACGTGTCTTAAGGTGATAAATAATGAAGGAAATGACACGTCCAACGTGCCGTCGATTCCAACTCTAAAGAAGGTAACCTTCTTTTTTACATCTCTAGTGGTATTGAAAACTCCATTCTGATTTCTGAAATATTCTTTAACAATTATGTCCTTGTGGGATAGCTAAATTTACTGGTTATATTGATCGAAGTTTACCGGTAGTTCATGCCGTAGAAGCTGTTGCTGTTTGTTTCCATTACCGTACAACTATGGGGAAAACGAGCTGGTGAAAGTGGTAAACTTCGTCCATACAGTTTTTCATGGAAACGCTAGAAAACCGGCAGAACGCTGTTACGAAAGTGTTTATTAGTAACGATATGTTTTCTTCCGCCCCACTTTCCACCTATGCCATACTATTCACAGTTTCCAATAGACACCTTCAATGTGGTGATGACCGGTGACCCGCCATCTCACCCGCATCAACATTCTTTTTATGTCATGTTCAGTTCGTCCATTTTCGCCTTTGCTCGACTGTTGCTTCTTTTTTACAACTTAATCAAATCATGTTTCTCACATGGTCACTTTATTTTCTTCTCCAGTTGGAAAAAAATTCATTTGGAAAAATTGCTTAGTTGCTGTAATAAGCTCTGGAATCAAAAGAAATTTTGTTCTGTTTTCTGGGCTGTCTTTGGCAAGCCTTCGGAACGTCTGCTTATCGTGTTTGATTTCTGGGATGTTGCTCGTATATTACGTAGATGAAAATGAAATATAATGACGGCTGTTAATTCTGTTAAACAAGACGTCCTTAACAAACCTCACAGGAATTTGTACACAGAAAAAAATGCTTTTATTTCTTGAGTACACATCCATAATTTAGGGTTTGAAGTTCTAAGTTTTAGTCGGTCAGTTTGTTAGTTTAAGTTCTATGTTTAAGTTTTGAAACAGTAAATTTCCAAATTAATATAGCTGTCTTTCCTATGGTGTGGTTGTGCAGTCATTTTATATTCTATAACCGGTGCGTATAGCGCAACAGTTAGAGATTCTATGGAAAACAAGTGGTTCTTGGCTCGATCGCGCAACAAACTAAGTCCTCTTTTCTTTCGCGATCGGTAAATTGGTTCCAGATTTGTCTGGGAGGATAGAACACATAATGGGTCAGTAGAGCCCGACTAGCCATTATATGGACAAAACATGCAATCACAATGATTCAATCACCTATACGAAGTTTCGATTGGAGTCCAACGCATGCCACATCCCTAAAGGAATGATTAATGGCAGATGTTTTACTCTTCCTTCGATTCTAATGTTAAGTTTATAGAGTCACGATTTATTCTAGTACCTCATATCATTCCCCACCTTTTTTTATTCATCTTTGCGCTATTCATGTCCGTAAGGTTTCCTAATAAATTCTCTGAAAATTTATTGAACTCTTAATTCACCTCTGTTTTTTTTTCTCAATTTCCCTCTAAAAATCGTTTCCTGTTTCTTTTTCTTACGAAAGGTTTATATTGCAACCAATCTAACAGTATTTTTGAAACTCGACTCTTATTTAGCATCAGGATGAAAGGTCACTACTTTTTTATATTGATATGTTGATATCCTCCATGCTTTGTACCGCTTTATCGTGACTGAGAGGTGTTCCTTGGTGTAAATAAATTCTCTGAAAATTTATTGAACTCTTAATTCACCTCTTTTTTTTTTCTCAATTTCCCTCTAAAAATCGTTTCCTGTTTCTTTTTCTTACGAAAGGTTTATATTGCAACCAATCTAACAGTATTTTTGAAACTCGACTCTTATTTAGCATCAGGATGAAAGGTCACTACTTTTTTATATTGATATGTTGATATCCTCCATGCTTTGTACCGCTTTATCGTGACTGAGAGGTGTTCCTTGGTGTCGGAGTGCAATACACAGCGAGGGATTCATCCCTAAGCAGTGCGTCATAAGCCGAGAAGGAGTCTGGTGTTTCCATCAGGAAGCCTAGCTGAAAGTAAACCAATATCAGGAGGATGTACCATCGTTCTGGTACCAAACCAATCGCATAGTGGCAAATTTTCCTGTGATCCACAAGGGCGGCGGTTGCCTGTAGTGGTTACGACGTGGAATAGACTTTGGCTATGCTGACCTCGGGACTCCAGTGAATCACAGTGGCTAAATCAGCAAAACGCCGAAGAAATGGGCACTATGCTGGTGCCCGCACAACCAGTGAAGATGGGCCATTCAAGTACCCAAACACGATAAATTGATGTGGGATACTACAAAGCTCTATTTTTGCTAGCATTTTGGCTCCTTCACCTTCTTTAGGTAAAAACCGTCCGGTATGAGAGCACACTGTCGAAGGAGGTTTCCTCATTCGTCAAGTCATTCCGCTCCAGTGGATTCGACTTGGTGCGCCAATGAAGACCTAAGTTACGAAGGGAAACAACTGTTTTGGATACTTGATTCGAATTCTTACGGAAGAAGGCAATGGTGCCGAAACGTTAGCCACAGTAAAGTTTTGTACCGAGATCGTACTAGCTTATCTACACAGCAAGACCTCAAGTTGATTCAAGCAATTCGTAATATGTCTGATTATGAAACACTACCGGTTTTCGCAGGCCTGTATAACTTTCTAAGCCGAAAATTTACTATGAACAACCAAAAAACTCCGAATTTCGGTTTTATAATGAGACATTGGAACAATTGAATTGAACAATAATAACGTTTAGCTGTGGTTAGAACATAGTTCCATTTGATAGAGTATGACCGTAGTATCGCCAAATGGAAGGATATGGTGTTAGAAACGGTAACATCACACACTCTGCATTACTGGTAGCTTATTTAGTGTTGGAAAATGCGTTTTTGAAATACAGCACTTCTAGTTGCTTTTTCTTTCATAGTAGATTCAATCTGTTATTCATTAATGGTTCATTGTAAAGTCTTCCCAGTCATTCATTCTTATCCGATATTTTTACTCTCAGTCATTCCTTCTTAACCCATCTTTTTACTCTCAGTCATTCATTCTTATCCCATATCTTTACTTAGTATCTCCGATTTCTCTGTTTTTAAACGCATTGTCACGAGCCGTTTTCAACACAAACCGGGCTGAAATTCGCAAATTCGTTTGTATTTGCGGGAAAGTGGAATCAGCTTTGTACTAGTTATCCAAGTAATTTTTTTTTGTAATTTTATTCTACATAGCCCGTCATCACAGCAGCGCATCTCTAATGAGGCAACCTAACCCCGCGATGCTTCTTTATACAGGACGGTTGTTATTGATAACGACTATGCGTTGATAGTAATGTGTTTTTCAACGGACCATCCATCCTGTAACACTCGTTATTACATTATTTAGCACATAGCGAATAGAAAATCAATATTCTTCTAATACCACCTACATATCGGCAATAATATAACCTTTTATGTATAATAATATTTAATGATATGATGACAAAGACCTTATACCTTATGACTTTATACCTTATAATACTTTATGTATAATAATATTTAATGATATAAGGACACATGGAGAGAACGAACAACTGTGAACCATCGACGACTCGAATCATCGGCTCTGAGGAAAACGAAGACGTCGAAGCGCTAGCCGATTAAACATCTTTACCAACCTCGCGATAGCTTAGTAATATAGAATGGTGTTGATAATTAATGCCGAGATTAGAGGGGCGGATAGTACAGTGGTAGTGTTTCCGTCATTAACGACTATCCGTTGATAGTAATGTGTTTTTCAACGGACCATCCATCCTGTAACACTCGGTATTATATTATTTAGCACATAGCGAATAGCAAATCAATATTCTTCTAATACCACCTACATATCGGCAATAATATAACCTTTTATGTATAATAATATTTAATGATATGATGACAAAGACCTTATACCTTATGACTTTATACCTTATAATACTTTATGTATAATAATATTTAATGATATAAGGACACATGGAGAGAACGAACAACTGTGAACCATCGACGACTCGAATCATCGGCTCTGAGGAAAACGAAGACGTCGAAGCGCTAGCCGATTAAACATCTTTACCAACCTCGCGATAGCTTAGTAATATAGAATGGTGTTGATAATTAATGCCGAGATTAGAGGGGCGGATAGTACAGTGGTAGTGTTTCCGTCATCACGAGCATGCACCGGTCACTCCGGTTTCGGGAAATGGGTACCAGAATTGTCTGGGAAAAAACACCCTCTGCTATCTACTTGGGAACGCTCAAGCCCGGCTATCTTAGGACTCCAGGGAGAATGGCTCGATAAGCATTCTACGACATTCAATGTGAAATGAAATTCCTCAAGCAGCAACCGAAGTCACACGTAAAAAACTCGAGGATCATCCTGGTCAATGGATGCGACGAGGCTAATCGGATGTGAGAAGTGCTGAGATCCGCACAGTTGAGCTGAAGACGGATCACGGTAAATAAAAATAAATTCAGGTAAATAAAATGCTGAGATTAAATGGCGGTCGGTTTGAAAAATATGTATAGTAACTGCATTAACTACTGCGCACTGGATCATTTCGTTCAGAGCTGCGTCCTATGCAACTTCGGATCCTGATCCAGCGTAGATTAATAGCCATTGCCTGCGAATTCTGCTAATCTGCTCTGCTCTAATTCTGCTTCAGACTTGACTTTAGTTATGTGAATAGCGTATGATTTAGATTTACGGATAAATTGACTTCATCCATAGCTCCGCATGTAGATGCTAGCGAATATGTGTTGATTGTTACGCCGACGATTGCGGCGTTGTTGCTTTTTGATCGGTCAGCTCTTTAGCGGTAGACTAAATGAGTGCATATCCATTTCGATACCGGTTCGGCTTACAACTCCGGCGTAATCGTTGTTGTTTATCGTCGTAGTCGTCGGCCGGTGTTTTCAGCATTGTCTCCAGCTTTCTCTATCTCTCCTTCTCTTTCGCTCTCACTTCACTCTAGTTTGGATGACACACCAAAACCAGCATCCATTCCCGCGTGGGCACTTTCTCCTAGAGCCGGAAGAGGGTGATCCGGTCGCGCGCTCGTCGTAATGACAAGATCCCGAAGATATCCCACCCCGCTTGCATTGTTTCATTTCTCTCTAGTTACGCAACCCTACACGACCTCGCACGCATTCAACAGTTTGTCGCAGATCACCTGCGCCAAGGTCAACGATAGATCCTCGGTACCGTTGTCGTTGAAGAAGTCTTGGAATGGCTTCCGTAATTAGGGAGTTTGATCTACTTGAGATCCTTAGTAATTCGTATTCGTTACTCGTAAGTCCGTATTTATAAGTGAAGATCCATGCATTACATTCCATAGCTTCACGGAGCATACACCTTTCCTGTACGTTTAGCTACTGAAAGGTGTCAAGTATTATGGTTCTTTTGGCACCATTTTCATATTTGCACTTAAAGTTTTTGATATGATGCAACCCCTTCTTTGTTCATTTTCTCTATTCTCCTGTTTGTTGAAAACCGCCATTTACTGTTAATCTGTTGAAAATTGCTTAGCTTAATATCCAAAGGTTAGCAAATGAGTTGGCTTTTAGTTTTTTATCCACATAGACATCGTCTGGAAAACTGAGTGCTTCTGAACATCTATTCTCTGCAGTGGAGAGAAAGCTTAGGATTTTCAACAAACTGCAAAAACATCGCTGCGTTGTGACCTGACAAGATAAGCAAAGCCGAATACGACTAACCATGCAGAAATACTCTGTTCAGCAAATTTTCTACTTAATCAGTTTTAAAATTTTGTTGTTAGTTGGGAAATAACAGTACTATTCCTCAATAGCTGTGGATCTTTCAAAAATATTTCAGTAGAAGCGCGTATTACCAGTGCTAAGGAACTATTATCACCCAGTGGTCTCGGTGTACTATGGAGGTTCGGAAATGCTTTCTTTGTTCATTGCTGCTGTAAATACAGTATTGAGGCGTGGATAGAACGGTGGTAACAGTGTTGCTTAATTAGCATAGCACTCTGGTTAGACCCCATTCTTGACCAATTAAGCCCTTCCCTCTTTCGAGGCCGAGAAATTGGTACAAGACTTTGTTAGGATCAACTGGCTTCTTCTGATCTGCAAATGATGGCTGCTGCCTGTAACGAAGAGATCGGAAAGCCCTAGCAATCCTTTCCCGTGATTCCGTGACGAATCGACTTGACCAACATTCAACAATTTTCATAGAGAGGAGCAAAATCCTGGAGCAGTTACCGAACACAGGAGCAAATCTGAAGATCTTCGTGGATAGTGAATGCGAGGAAACTAGTCGAATGTAAAGAGTACTGGGATTCGCTCAGTAAATGTTGAGATGTGTTTTGTAACAGAATATTATATTTTTCCAGAAACGACAATAAGCTGCATTTGTTGTCCTCAGATAACGGATGCAAGCTTACCAGCGCCTAGACTTCTCAAATATCTTTTTTGGCACTAAACTTCGCCGATCGGAGTAGAAATGTGAGTGGTTCCATGGAGAGTTCGGTGCCCACATGATGTGATGACTCACCGCATTCCTTTGAGTTCTCCAAAATATCTCATTCGCTGTGCATTTCCGACACGACGTTCTTCTCCAGAGAAATTCCTCAGAATTCCACTCTACGCTATTTTTTCTGCGTATCCTACTATTATACGCACACTCCTTTATTTTTGTGTGAAAAGAATGGTGAACTCTACAAAGAATCCGTAAAAATAAAATGTTGGAGCTTTTTTTCTTCGAAACGAAGTTCTTAATGGTCAGATATTTGCAAATGGTGGGCGCGCGTAGCGCAGTGCTCCGAGACGCCAGCATTACACACATAGGATCGATCTTTGCGCACCAGGTTCACCGCGCCCTCCAACCATCCGTGTCGGCAGATTGGTACCAGACTTGTGTGAGGGGATAGCAGCACTGGTTCGATACATCGCTAGGCCACCGCGAGTATTGTAGAGGCTAGATATGCATTCAATCACCTCCAGCAGGGCCTAGTGAAGTCGAAAGCACATCCCTTAGGATGATGAATGCCGAGAGCTCTTTCCTTTTTTACTTGCAAATGATAAGCTCTGTAGGCTGTTGCCTACCGCCTAATCGACTTCATCACTTTTTAAGGAGTGTGTGGAGAATGGCTGAAGTGAACTGTCAAGACTGGATGATGATTGTCGTTTGTATGACATACGCCTCAAATCCAACGCTTTCCTCATTTTTGTCCACTAGGGAAAACGGGGTTACTAGTCGCTCTCGTCGTTGCAGCTACAAGCCGACCGTCGTTGTTGCAAATCGTTGTTCATTGAAACTGCTGTCCATTTAGATCATGCATGCGATGAAATGATTTTCGTTCTCATCAGATAGAGCACGATCAAACTCAGGATTATGCATGGCATCCGAACCAAAAATTCTAGCAGGCACCTTAAAGTAGGCGACTTCCGACTTCTTCCATATTTATCGAAACCATAGTAATTTTTTACGGATAAGGTAGAGCAGTGTTAGTCTCCGAGACTCACCAGGCCTCTCATTCCTGTAGAGTCGTGAAATTGCCACCAGACTTGTCTGGAAACGATTCACTCCCTGTAATCCGTGTGATAACTCTCTAGCACGACTATCCCAGGACTCCAGAAGGAATGGACTTGACCAGCACTCAAGAATATTCGTAAGTAAGACGAAAATTCTCAAAAAGTAGCTGAACCCACATAAGAAAAGTTCGAAAAACCTTCATAAATGATAAGTTCGAGGAAACGAATCAAATTCAAGAAGTACTGGGATTCGCACATCATTTGTGAAGACGGGTCGTGTAAAACAAAACAAATTATCATTTTCTCTTTGCTCGAGATTTTTCTACAGTTTGCTGAAACAATCACTATGATGCTGAGATATTTGCAATGGTTGGACCCCAGGCCGAATAGAACCGCGATTACCCTTTTCGGGGGCCACGTTTTACGCACGCACCACTGATGCCCTTGCTTTGCTTTTCCTTCAAGAAGTTTGCCTAAATATTTTATTTTAGCAGTCAAATAGCTTTCCTTTTTTACCTAGTTTATTGTAGTGATCCCCGGGCCAAAACTGGAAAAATATTTCGTGATTTCGGGAAAGGCGATGTGGGGAGTGGTTTAGTGCTAATGGTACTAGAACCAATAGCATTGCCTTTGTCCGATCATAGGTGGACTGTAGTTGTTGTGATATCAATGGGATGAAGAGAGCAATTGCATGCTTCTGACAAAGTGTTCCACTGTGACTTTTCCTCTATTATAGACGGTCTCGTCTTCAAAACGCAATATCTTTCAGATAACAAAAATTGGTGATATTTTTCACTTCTAGTGAGACGTTGTGAGGTTGCCAGCTGAACAATCGAATCTATCGTACCATAATTACATTACGCGCCTAGATCCCTCCATCACTCCAATAAGTCAGTCCAGGTTAGTGAGAAAATACTGCTATAAGGAGGATAAAGCTCTCGGCGTTGAAACTAGCCTGTGCTAGCCACGTCACACTGTTGAGCTATGCATCAACCGTAATATGGTGACCATACCTCTCTTTTGTTAGAATCCATCTTCATGAAGGCTAGCTTAATGTGCGAATGGTACAAACACTGTTATTTGAGGAAAAATTTGAAGTGAGCATCGCTTATCGCTACCGTTGGCCACGAGTGTCGTCCACTCGTTGTTCGTGTTACATAACAAAAACTGCTCTGGTATCAGTTCGAGAACTATGTTCTTCATCAGGTGAGAGCCAAGGTACCAATTTTCGACTCTCTTGACTTGGCAAAATAAGTGGAGCTTATTTTCAACGCAGGAACTGTTGCTGACTTTTGTTAGTTCTTAATTGTGTAAGTTCGAGCCCAAATTATTCACGCTTTCAAGCACTTCTGCCTTCTTTGAAGATGGCGTTTCTGTTGTCGAAGAAATTAAACCATTTGGTAAATATCATTAGAGATGCATCAATCGGGCGTAGTGCGGCACAAATGCTACCTCGAACCAGCGCTGCTGAGCTACCTTATTGGAGCTAAAAGGAATTCAAGTGGATATAGGTGTTTTCACTGAAGCTGATCTATAGCTTCTGTAATCTGTGGTAAATCTTAATAACTGCTTGGGCTTATATTACTATCTGTTTCGAACAGCTCGGACACTAACGACTTTCTAAAATTTCGATGGAGAAATTCTTTCCACAACCTAGTAGTTTCACACCAAATGATTGAACCGCTGCTACGTTGTCTATGCACGGACAAAAACAAGTGAAAAAGATATGTGGAAATTAATGTTTATTTCAAAAGGAACTATTCTTTGGCCAAGTTACATTTTAACGCCGCCACATCCACTTCGTACTTAATTGAAATGTGTGCCCTTACGAAGAATCATACGGGTATCAGCAGACTTTCCATTAACTGGTAGTTTTCTGGAAAGTCAAGATTTTCTGTTCTTACAGAGTGAAAAAAGCCATGCTGGGGTTTTCCAGGTCACCACAACTGGTGGTTGCCTACTTTCGTGGATCAGAGAAAGATCTGTCGTATTGTGATTAGATTGTTATTATTATAAGGGAGATTAATGGCATTATCTAACTGGTAATTTTCTGGAAAGTCAAGATTTTCTGTTCTTACAGAGTGAAAAAAGCCATGCTGGGGTTTTCCAGGTCACCACAACTGGTGGTTGCCTACTTTCGTGGATCAGAGAAAGATCTGTCGTATTGTGATTAGATTGTTATTATTATAAGGGAGATTAATGGCATTATTTTGCCGAAAGCATCTCTGGTCTATGAAAACATTGAGCTCGTTTTTGTATTGGAACTCTTTCGCTTGGCGTAGCTGTTGGAACGGCAGTGGAGAAAGCTCTCAATGTTGATCAATTCCTAATGTATTAAGTTAGTGCTGCTATTCTTCAGGACAAGTCTGGCACCAATTTGATGAACCAGGAAGGAAGGAAGGTGTGCTAGTTGGCCAGTGGAATATAGAATTGCAGTCGGTCGGATTTGTCCTGTTCTCCAACTGTAGGTTGAATGCTCTACTTTGTATGAGTTTGCCACGCCGGACTTTCCACGTAGCTGCTGTGAACAACCTCGAGTTTGGGACATAACAGTTTGTAGCAATGATAATCACCTGTCACCTGTAGTCTCGTTGATCGTTGAGTGATTCTAGCGGGCGCCAGTAAATCCTTCATTTTTCCCTGTCGCGTGCAAGAGTAGCCAAGTGGGTTCTGCTCGCTTTAGGGACTCGTCGAGCATCATATCTTTTTTCTAGGTTTTTCGTGAAGAACTCTGTCCATCGGGTCGGTGGTCTTCCTGCAGTACATTTGACATCCCGAGGAATCCAGTCACTAACAGCTCTTGTCAATTGGTTATCATTCATACGCATTACGTGTCCGGCCCACCTTACCTTCGACTGCTTGGCGTATAGAACGGCATCTTCGATTTTTGGCCATTGGCGCAGATCGGAGCTTCGGATCCCATCCCTTACTTGTGTGAAACGGGATACTCCCAGCATCGTCCTTTCGACTGCGCGTTCGATAACGCTGAGTGATCCTTCATCCTGTTTACGCAGCGACCAAGTTTCTGACGCATACGTTAGGACAGGGAGAACCGTTGAGTCGAAAAGGTGCGCACGGAGTCGGGTGTTCTTTGTTCTCTTCACTGCATCCTCGATGCTTTTGAAAGCTCCCTAAGCTGCTCGTTTCCTTCTTCTCAGCTCTGGAGCTAAGTCGTTCATCATATTGATTTCCCGACCTAAATAGACATAACTGGAGCATTCGCAGATATTCGTTCCGTTGAGCGTGAATGGGGCAAACGAAACCAATCCGTTCTTCATGAATATCGTTTTCTTTAGATTTAGTCGAAGACCAATCTTTCCACACGCTTTATCAAAGTCCGCAAACATACTTTCCGCTTGGCTAATGTCTGGTGTTATAAGAACGATATCATCAGAAAAGCGAAGGTGATGTATCTGCCAACCATCGATTTTCATTCCCATATTATCCCATTCCAATGTTCGCATGACGTTCTGGAGGGTGGCTGTAATTAATTTTGGCGAGATTGTATCGCCTTGTCTGACTCCTATTTTGACGTCAACGTTACTTTTCCCAGCCTCTGCAGCTTCGACCATTACTGCTGCTCTTCTCTCTTTAAGATCTTTTATCGCCGGTCTGCATTGTTTCCCAAGCTCGGATGTGAGTTCGCGGTTGCCTGTAGCTCGTGCGATTCCACGCTGGTGTATTAGCTTGAGTGTTTCTGGAGACAGACGCCCCTTGGTGACTTTCGTACTCTCAGCTTTTATGGCGCTAACGTGAAGATGTTGAATGAGGCGATTGTATTCCTCTAATCCTCGTCGATGTTGTCCACAACGGCATCTTTCCAACAGCCGACTAATGAGTTTAATAAGTCCCAGTTTGTGGTGGTACTGGGACTTCGGTTTTCGAATTTAGCGGCTTTTCCTCCTTTCCGCGAGAAATACAATCTTGGACGAAGGAGACGGTGGCCTGATCCCGTGTAGAATGTTGGGACAACAGCGACATCGGTTAGGTAAAATTTTCTATTTACTATGATGTGGTCAATTTTATATGGTACTCTCCATTGGGAGATTCCCACGCCCAGCATTGAGGGTTGAGGATGGGGCTTCTGGAATTGCGAGTTACCATGGATGATCTTGGTCGCCATGATAAACTCAGAGAGCCGCTCACCTTGTTCGTTTCATTCTAATCCATGGGTCCCAATGTGACGTTCCTCAGACGATCTTCTTGGTCCAATCTTGGCATTGAAATCTCCAATGATGACCTTAAAGAATGTATGGTCTTCTCTGTAGAACCTCTCGAAGTCCATGTAGAACGCTTCGATTTCTTCTTCGTCATAGTTTGATGTTGGTGCGTAAACGACGAAGATTGTCAAAGCCGGTATTGATCCACATCTTTTTAATCGCAAACGTCCGATTCTGGTGGTAAGCTGTTCGAATGAATCGACGTTCATGGACCAACTCATGTTGACGAGAAGGCCGACACCGCCTACTTCTCTACTGTCGCATATTCCGAGGAGCAATTCTTTTCCAATGTCATAGACGGCGTTGAATGGGTGGCGTCGTCTCGTCTCGGCCAGGCCGATGACGTCGTACCTTATCATTCTTGTTTGCATGAGCAAGTCTTCTATCGTGGATTCGGATGCAAGTGTACGTGCATTGTAGGTACAGATCGTCACCACAGTTCTTGATCCAGGCAGCTTCCATTGGCTCTGAGATTTTAGCAGCCTCTCCATACTCGTCCTACCCAACGCTCCGAAATTGGGGGCTCGTTCGGCGTCAAGTTAATGAGGCCCGTTTTTTTTTCTTTTACTGTGCTTAGCATTTTTGATACCCACGTAGAGCTTGCTGGGCTCTGAACGTGGGGGCTGGTTATACTCAAGTGTAGCTTACCAAGCTCTCCCTGAGTGGACATGGAGCTTATTTGTTGGAGGCGACTCCTAACCGCCTCCCATATACTTCCCTGTCACTTGATTGCAGGCTTTTGGGCGAATTGACTCGTACGATACAATCCGCATAAAGGAAGAATGCACTCACACACGCATGCATGAATACGCCCAGCAAATACAGAAAGTATGTGCCAAATCGGCGCAGCAGAAACGGGGAGTCCATCCCCTGAATCCACTTTCGTCTCAGGGAAGCAAGGCGATTAACCCCCTATCCGTGACCTGGGGACGCGCCACGTAGCATCGCGACTAGCCTGCTCGAGATCCCTCATATGAGGGAGATCCGTGGA
>MQTX01000056.1:1977844-2033075 GCA_009735665.1 Angiostrongylus cantonensis
CAGATCGTCACCACAGTTCTTGATCCAGGCAGCTTCCATTGGCTCTGAGATTTTAGCAGCCTCTCCATACTCGTCCTACCCAACGCTCCGAAATTGGGGGCTCTTTCGGCGTCAAGGGAATGAGGCCCGTTTTTTTTTCTTTTACTGTGCTTAGCATTTTTGATACCCACGTAGAGCTTGCTGGGCTCTGAACGTGGGGGCTGGTTATACTCAAGTGTAGCTTACCAGGCTCTCCCTGAGTGGACATGGAGCTTATTTGTTGGAGGCGACTCCTAACCGCCTCCCATATACTTCCCTGTCACTTGATTGCAGGCTTTTGGGCGAATTGACTCGTACGATACAATCCGCATAAAGGAAGAATGCACTCACACACGCCTGGATCCACCGACGTCTCAGGGAAGCAGAGGTCGCTTTTAGTCCGCGATTAACCCCCTGTCCGCCACCTGGGTACGCGTCACGTAGCCTCGCGACTAGAGGTCTCAGGGAAGCAGAGGTCGCTTTTAGTCCGCGATTAACCCCCTGTCCGCCACCTGGGTACGCGTCACGTAGCATCGCGACTAGCCGGCTCGAGATCCCTCATATGAGGGAGATCCGTGGCAGCAGAAACGGGGAGTCCATCCCCTGAATCCACTTTCGTCTCAGGGAAGCAAGGCGATTAACCCCCTATCCGTGACCTGGGGACGCGCCACGTAGCATCGCGACTAGCCTGCTCGAGATCCCTCATATGAGGGAGATCCGTGGAGCAATGATAATAATGCAGTAATATCAATATGACAATATCTAGTTGAGTCAACGGATGCGAGCGAGGCACTTGAGCGAGGCGGAAGTGCTGCTAAGGCACTAGGAACACGGAGACTCACAAACACACTGTCTGTACTGATATAGTGCTTCCTATATTCCTTCTGTAATGCTCAGTTTTGAATGAATGCAAAGGCTTTACAGAAAACAAGTGTGCCAGCAATACAGTAAGTTATGTAAAAAGCAGATTGGAATGGCAAATTCCGGAGAATGTTTGCAGCTGGTAACTGCTTATTCAGTGCCCTAGCTGTTTGGCGGAAAAGAACAGGAGTTACAGAATTTCTTTTTCTACAGCTGCGAGGCCAGTGCATGAGATGGCCACTAAGAAACAATCTCTGGAATGTGCAAGGATAGGTGTATGATGATTGCAAGTAAACAGTTAGTATACGAGACTTGAGATAGTATAGAAATAGGAAGTTTTTGGAAATAGCTACCATGGAACGATCGGTGGACCGTGGTCACAGGATCGAACCAGCTAGATATCATCGTCGGTTGGTTCAACTTGCTCCTACTTTTATGAGAACATTCTTTAGTGTTGTCTTTTCTTTATCATATTCATATCGAACTGTCTGTTTACATTGTATTACGCGCTTCATATCAACCAGTGAAAGTCGCATAAAAGTTCAAAAATTAACTGTTGAGTGATAACGTCCAACACCACCACACGAGGCGTAGCGAGTAAATTAGTCAAAGCAAAAGCTTTTTTAACTCACGAAGTGAATTTTGGTACATTCGAGGTTTAAACGCAAAACCCCAACAAGCCAATTTTATACGACTGAAGAGACCTATTGCGAGATCAGCTTCCGAAAAGGGAAATAAAACCAATACTTGCTAACAAATCACTTTCTCTAGGTGAATTTTTTTTTATCCGGCCTTTACAGTGACTCGCGGTGGCCTGCCGATGCATCGAGCCAGTGCTGCTATCCTCCCAGGGAAGTCTGGTACCAATTTGCCGACCCTGGAGGGATGGAAGGTTGGTGGGCCGTGGGCGAATTTCGCGTGCGCGTCGCAGTGGCGCCTACAACCACTGCGCCACATGCGCCTAATGAGGGTTATCGTACATTGTTCTCTGAAATGAAAAGGGTAGGCTCAAAAAACCGTTTTGACCCTTGTAGCGGGGATTTGAATAAAGAAAACTGCTAAGCCTCACCGTCACTTTCTGGAAAAAGGCACCACTCTAACTTCAGTGGCTTGACGTTTTGAATTACTTCTCAAAACTCATGGCACCTTTTTCACCATATTTTCCCACGTTTGCTTTCATTTTTTCGAAAAAAAGTCTCACTTTCTTCCCGAAGTCACTTCGTCGACTACGAATGCTTCCTAGCGGGAACCTTTCTCAGTCAGCAATTGGGTCTCATAGAGGTCGGCTAGAAAAAGATAGAAATAAACGAAAACTGAAAAATATCGAATTTTTGGAGAGATTCTGCAAGTGAAGAAAACATGGAGGAGCGGAATAATGAAAGTGTAATCCACTGGGGCAGTCACCTTTGCTGATTCAAATTCGTTCTGGAAACGTTATTCTGAAGTTCAGAACATCTTCATTCTTCCGCAGCTTTGCGTTCGTTTATCAGTCAGCTGAAGA
This sequence comes from Angiostrongylus cantonensis, assembly GCA_009735665.1. Taxonomy (NCBI): domain Eukaryota; kingdom Metazoa; phylum Nematoda; class Chromadorea; order Rhabditida; family Metastrongylidae; genus Angiostrongylus; species Angiostrongylus cantonensis. Next base: position 1,980,225 of record MQTX01000056.1, read on the forward strand.
TTATGTTTGGTTGCAATCCAGCGTTTCGGTTGAATAAAATGTTGGTTAACTTTCATTTCTCGTTTTTTTTTAGCTAAGCATAGAATTGGAAATTTTAAATAAATTGGTTTATGGTTGCTAAATATAATAAATGTGTGGCTAAGAGTGTGCACGTGGAGCAGTGGTCAGGGGCGCCCTGCAACACACACGTGGAATCGATCCTCGCGACCATGGCCAACCAAACCCTCCATCCCATCATGGTCGACAAAGTAGTACCATACTTGTCTGGGAGTATAGCAGTATTAGCTCGATGCATCATCAGACAACCTCGAATCATCGTAAAGGCCAGATATGCATTCAATCACCTTCAAACGATGGTTAACGAAGCCGAATGCATTGCGCATCCCTCAAGATAAGGATGGACCTCTCGGCATTGATAAATCCCTGAAGGATGCGCCATGCATTCGACTTCGTTAAGCATCGGTGGAGATGATTGAATGCATATCTGGTCTATATAATGACTTGCGGTGATCTACCGAAGTATCGAGTCAGTGCTGCTACAATCCTAAACAAATATGGTATCAATTTGTACACCTCACGAAGATGGAAGGTTTAGTGATCCTGGCGAGCGGGGATCGATCCCAAGTGGGTGCAGGGCGCCTCCGTCCACTGCACTACATGCGCCCTTATACGCAGATACTTACACATATGAACATAAATGCGCATATAGATGAGATTCAAAGAATAAAGCATGTTGGGATGTTATGGAGGTATCTAAATGTATGGTTTTATCTACCTCACAACCAATGGGATGTTCATGATAAGATCAGATCTAAATCTTTCGTTAGTGTTTCATAGCAACCAAGGTTTTAAATTTAGTGATTCAGTGATATAAAGATTAAGAAATCTCGAAAACATTTAGCCCTTATAATGTTTAGAAATGAAGCAATTTTTTTGTAAACAGGTATTTCTTTTAAACTGCTAATAAGGATGGTACTGAAAAGTGGGTCTTATCAAGGCAGAGCTGACAGGTTATTGTGAAATCACACATCATGAGCATCCTAGTTTTCCTATTTATAAAGCTTTTGTTTTTCTTTCTTGTAAAAATGGCGGCCTCCTTAGACTCGTGGATTAATGAATTTTTATGATATCGCACTAGTTATTGCAGAATCGTCCAATGATTTGCACAGTTGCGGGTGTTTCTGAAAGTTGTACTGCGACCAAACGAACAGCTTAAAGTGGATCAACGCTAGGAGTAGCCTTCTTGATAACAATCTAGTCGAAAGGTGACAGATCTCATTCCGGTTCACAAAAATCGGTAATTGCCTGTTTTGTGTTGTTTGGATGCTCCTAGGACACGATGTATTGTCAGACCTTAAAATGCAGAGATAGAAGTTGTGCCATGGCTCACACCTACCCCGTGAAGAACACATTCAAATATGGCAGAATAACATGTCGTTTTCAGGGGATCAGTTTCTATGTTCGTACTCAGTCGGTCTCCGGCACGAGCTTTTAAAATACGTTCCTTTCAATTTTTTCCGTTATTACTCCCTTAGTTAAGATAGTCGCACTCGTTATTTGGCTTCGCTCAACTCCATGTTATTTGTCGATCATACTACGTGTCTGCGTCCGTTGTACACCCCGTGTTCGGCTGTGGAGTTTCAGAGAATCAATCCAGCAACAGGCTGCCCACGTTTTTTTTTGCTGCGCTCGTACTGCTCTCTTGCTTTTTATTGCCTTGCTTGTACGTCATGTTTCACAAGTCATCAGACATCACCGCATTTCAGTACGCTGCTGATTAACCATACAGATCTCCTTTTGATTGTGATGATTCTTTCGGCGATGGGGGAAAATTCTTCGGCAGGTTTAGCTCGTTCTTTTCAGCGTAAAAAACCACCGAGTTTCATTAGATAGGACGAAATGAAAAGAAGATAGCTTGAACTACAATAATTTTCTACCCGAATATGCTTATGGCATTCATTTCCACATTTTAATGTCCCACCGCCTATGGTGGGAACCATTTTTTAGCGGTTCATTGTGGAAGAAGGTATTTCGTATTATTGAGAAATGACATTCCAGTAGATGTTTGAACTTAAAAAGATGGTTGTAATGATAGCTCTTGCAGGGTTACTATAATAGGCTCACTGAAAATAACTAGAAGTAGGCCATGTCAGTTAGCCTATGAAAAGTTTGAGGGCTTTTTGGGATATTACACACCAAATTCGACGGCTATATTTAATATTTAAATGTGCTGTTAATCATCACTAGTCATATGCAAATCAGTTGTGGGCAGCTCGATTACATCATATGTTGGTCTTTATTCCCTTCCATTTATTTGCTTTTCAATAGCTCCTTTCTGCGGGAAAACTGCTAGACGAGCTTCAGATCATTCAACTGGTTAGATCCAGGCACTTATCTCTTCCTCTTATGTGAACTAATCGGGAAATGACTCATCCGCGAAAAATGAACAGCTGGACTGTTTATCGGTTTTCACTTCGGTTGATTGTAATCACCAATTTTGTACTTGATCTCTTTGATGGATTTCTTCAAATGAGAAATGAACTCCACTAAATATCAGCAATATTGGTAAATGCATCTATCCTTGTGTTTTAGCTTTATTGATTTCCATCACTTCTCGTCTTTCTCATCGAATTCACTATCATCTCTAACTTTCTCTCCGACTTTTCAAACCCACTGTGCACCATGGCTCTCTGTCAACTACAGTTATTTTTCATTGAAACCTTGAACAAAGTCGATGGTTGATGTCCGGAGTGAAGTGAATGCGTAACATTTCAGAGGTTCTCCTACATGTCTTCAGTTCAAGGTCTGTTTATGAATTCGTTAAATGCAGTTTTTTGAAATTAATTTTGGAGCGTAGGATACTCTAAAAGTCTGAAGTCTCTGTGTGACGAAATGTCGATGCACTGTGTTCCTCTGACTGTCTGCTCCGAAAGTGCTGGTGATTGTTGGTGTCCACGGATGCAGGGAGCACTCTGCACGTGCGTGTCGTCGTGCACTTCGCCGTCTGCTCATCCGTGCTGGCCGGTTCCCATGTGTTAGCCGTTCGCATGCACTATCGCTCTTATCGTCGTCGATGTCGTTGATGGCGAATTTCGTTTTCAGTTAGAGAAGCTGCGTATCACCACATCAACAAGTCACTGTTGGAATAAACTTTGTCTCTACTTATCATTCTTTCAGATCCTATAAATTTTCTCTTTGGAAGTTCTTCTTGGTGTTCTTGGACTCACATGAGACTAAACCAATAGAACTCATGCCTAGGAGAACCTGACAGTTACGAATTTAGTTGCTTCCTACGGTAGATAGTCGAATCGAATCACCATTGGTTATGTTCACCAAGATGAACAAGGTATATCTGAGTTGCAGTCAGCTTTCATTATTGCCCATTTGTAATGTTTTTTTTTCAAAATCTGACTGATGTAGATATTTTTCGAGACAGCTTTATATTCGGTTGGATCACGGAAACATACCAGAAAGGTCATATATACATCAGTAAGACTGGTTTGGTTTTTATGTCGCCCTAGGTACGACAATCCATTTTATACAGTTAGATCTGCTACGGAAACAAGCTCATGTGAGTGTGTTTGGCCTTTTGAACAAAGTACAAGACGTGCCAAAAATCAGAAGTTGGCTTTGATTTGCTAATGGACCAACCACTAGATAGATAGTGTTTTGGCTGTGGATTCTTTTCTCCTGTAGGTAGAGTGTGTGCATATTGAACCACAGTGCTAGTCATTAGATTACGGAACAAGGGAACTGCTGAGAGCAGCAAACTTTTTCGAGAACTTCTATTTTTGGTTGATTTCTCTTCAGCAGTTATGACGAAGGCTTCGCTTTGAGTGGAAGATGAGTGTAAAAATCTTTTATAGTAAATTTCAGCTTCGCTTTCTAGAACATCGTAAATGGTTGGTGATTTTTTGGCTAAAATTGTTTGCTATTGGAAGATTGTTTCCTCGAAACTAGTGATGCTATCTGTCTTCAGTGTTTCCCTGTTTCTTTTCAAGCTTTCAACATTTCTTTTTCTGTTTGTGGAAAGTCTCCCATTTCTCGTCATCATTGAAAACTGGTGAACGATCGCTTAATGAAGATGACATTTAAATACGCACTTACATACTTCGTCATCAAGAGTCGTTCTTTTGTTATTTTTGCGACGCCATCGTGCTTTCATCACCACACATTCTCGTTTACAAGTAGTTCTACCACTTCCTTATGTGAAATTCCAGGTTGGAACACCGATATTTGTACAGGTGCTTGTTGAAGATCGTTTCGTTGAATGCACTCATCGAACGTCTAACAAACTCGATCATCTATTTGAAAGAATTTCGTCGATCTCCACATAATACATTTCATTCTGAAACCTTGGCGTTCTGCTATTTTCACCTTCCTACCTAATAAAGCCCATCTTTTAGCTTTTACCCAACGAAAGGCTTTTGATGTAAAAGACCTCCAGCGTGCTTGCAGTATTACAAGCTTGACTTACATTTAGGTTTCGTGGTTTAGTACTGTACATCCCCTGTTTATGCAGTTTTCATTTTGCTATTCATCATTTTGTTAATCTGAACTCTCCTATTAAAAATCAAAATTATCGCAGATTAAAACGAATTCCAACTGGATTAGCAAAATTTGGAGGGAATAATTGATAGTGCTGTTTTTTTTTTAAATTACAAGTGAACCGAGAGATTGTTTGTTAGACCATGACAAATGGCTCATAGTTTGAATTGTAAATGACGTCTCATAAAGGAATCCATTCTCCTAGTCCTTCGTTTTTCGAGGAATTTCCTAGTCCTTCGTTGTTTGTTTGGTGGCTAACTAAATCCACTCTTGCGACTAGATTGGCGTTCCATGCTAATCAATGTATTAAGCGTTTTGATGACGCCAGCATGTGCGACTACATTTTTCCTGTGCATAACTACGCGCGTGTAGCTTATTGTTCAGAGGTGCTCTGCGGTACACACGTGGTCGTTGGTTCGATCCCGAGCTCCGGGTTCCCCAAACTTCACAGCTGCAGCAATAGCAATTAGTGAAAGACTTGTCTGGGAGGATAGAAATACTTCCTTGATAACTAAGATGATGCTGAGATATTTGAAAACTTCGTACCGCATGTGTCTGCGGATTGAACTCGCTATTACCCTTTCCGGGGGCTAAAGCATTCACCACCACACCATGCGGGTGCTTCGTTTCGCCTTTCTCTGGGCCATGTCTTTAACCTATGGTACTATCAGCAATCAGCCGTTGACGGGATTGATCTACGGGGCACAAATCGGCATCGAACCCAGTTAGGCTAAAGCCGTAGTATTAACCACAATGTAATCACGTCTTATTTGCTGCCTAATCTTTTTCCATGGCAGGTTATGATGTGAAATATAACTACAATGATTACTTTATCGTTGTTGTTTTTATATTATTGTTGCACTGATCACTGCAGCTATATTTGACATCATAACCTACAATTCGAAAAGAATAGGCAGTAAAAAAAAAGTAACTACATTGTGACTTGTACTATAGCTTCAGCTTAAGTGAGTTCAATGCTGATTTGTGCTCACCAGATCAATCCCGTTGACGGGCAATTGCTGATGACATCTTTGAAATACGGTTGAGAGAAATGCGAAACAAAGGGCCCGCATGGTGTAGCGGTGAATGCGCTAGCCAGCGGAAAGTGTAGCAACGAGTTCGATTCCCACCGTAGACATCTGCTATCTGGAGCTTTTCAAATGTCCCAGGATCATTGTAGTTATACTTTACATCGTAACCTGCGACGAAAAATGAATAGGCAGTAGATAAAAACTGATTACTGTCATGATATTCGGTAGGCTACCGGAATTTATTTTTGGCCGAATATGCATTCAAATGCCCCTAAGACATTTAATGAAGACGAGTGCATAGCGTATTCTTTAAGGATTCATCAACGCCGGACGCTTTTTCCTTTGTCCTTTGCGAGAGAAATGTGACCTCCAATTTAACATCAAGGACAGGAGCTGCTACTTGCTGTGGTGTCGAGCTGAAAACGTTGCATCTGAAATAACTCGAGACACCACAGAAAATCAACTTAATCTACAACAAGGTGGATACAGCGCCCCCAAAATGGTACACTCTCATCTACTACGTCTGCTAAGAGGCAACCGACGTGAGGCGATTAAATCCTGCACTCCATAGAACTCTCCTATAGTCGGGTCAAATCAACACATCAATAACGTTGCCATAAAGAATATTTCTTGTTTTGTACTTTAATTCGAGCACCAGCTGGGAAAACTTTTAGCCTCGCCAAGCAGGGAGACATTAAGTTGTATATAGCCAGAATAGGGGCGCATGTAGCGGAGCGGTTTTTCGCTGCACTACACATGGGAATGATCTCGCACCCTAGGCCCACCAAGCCCTCCATCGCTCCGGGGTCGGTGAACAGTACGAGGAAAGGAAATTTGTTCATTGACTTCAGAACTAAGCCAAATGCGCCTTAATGTCGTCATAAAAAGTGCGATTCACATCTCATCCACCACTAAGGAGTTGTCTGAACATAGAACGAAATTGGAGCTTTGTCCTATTCCGACACACGGATGGCAGGACATGCCAGCAGTAGAGTACATTTGCAGAAGAGTTACACTTTTGGTTTGGGTAGAAAGAAGTCCTCGGATCAGCTCATAGAAATTTCTGAGGCAGTTTAGCTTAAGCAGACAAACCAGTGTAAGGAAGTGCAGTCTGTTCCAAATAGATTACTGTCATGATATTCGGTAGGCTACCGGAATTTATTTTGGGCCGAATATGCATTCAAATGTCCCTAAGACATTTAATGAAGACGAGTGCATAGCGTATTCTTTAAGGATTCATCAACGCCGGACGCTTTTTCCTTTGTCCTTTGCGAGAGAAATGTGACCTCCAATTTAACATCAAGGACAGGAGCTGCTACTTGCTGTGGTGTCGAGCTGAAAACGTTGCATCTGAAATAACTCGAGACACCACAGAAAATCAACTTAATCTACAACAAGGTGGATACAGCGCCCCCAAAATGGTACACTCTCATCTACTACGTCTGCTAAGAGGCAACCGACGTGAGGCGATTAAATCCTGCACTCCATAGAACTCTCCTATAGTCGGGTCAAATCAACACATCAATAACGTTGCCATAAAGAATATTTCTTGTTTTGTACTTTAATTCGAGCACCAGCTGGGAAAACTTTTAGCCTCGCCAAGCAGGGAGACATTAAGTTGTATATAGCCAGAATAGGGGCGCATGTAGCGGAGCGGTTTTTCGCTGCACTACACATGGGAATGATCTCGCACCCTAGGCCCACCAAGCCCTCCATCGCTCCGGGGTCGGTGAACAGTACGAGGAAAGGAAATTTGTTCATTGACTTCAGAACTAAGCCAAATGCGCCTTAATGTCGTCATAAAAAGTGCGATTCACATCTCATCCACCACTAAGGAGTTGTCTGAACATAGAACGAAATTGGAGCTTTGTCCTATTCCGACACACGGATGGCAGGACATGCCAGCAGTAGAGTACATTTGCAGAAGAGTTACACTTTTGGTTTGGGTAGAAAGAAGTCCTCGGATCAGCTCATAGAAATTTCTGAGGCAGTTTAGCTTAAGCAGACAAACCAGTGTAAGGAAGTGCAGTCTGTTCCAAATAATATTCTGCTATCAGCCGTGATAAGCGAAGTTTGAATCACCAAATTTCAGTCATCTTCCATATGGAACTGATTGCAAAGGAGTCTGTTCTGGACTCGGTGTGTTATTAGCCGCAGTCAACCTGTGATTGATTTACAAGGATCGCTACCGAACTGGAAGCCGATCCATTTAGCAAAGCTGCAAACCTCCTTTTTTAACCCATTTTGACTGGTGACTGTTGGTAGTGAAGACATGGGAATGCGTGTCTTGGAATTACATCAGAAACCTAGTTCAACCTGTATCTAACGTATCTATGAGGAATGAAGACATCTAAAGCAGCAGTCGAATTCATACACAAATCGGACTATGAGCCTGTCAACTCCACAGATGACGGCTGTGAGGAAAGTCATCACATGAAGGCTGTACACTTAAGAAAACACGTCCGACAAGATCGGGCTATCTCAACATAAACATGTTTTCATAGAACAAAATGAAGCGGCTCTATTCTTAAGAAAAGGGCACTCGTAACTTAAAGTTTGTAGAACCTTTGTTTTGCTGATGACGTCATTGACATCTTATGAGTCCTTTTTTAATGAGTTGTAACCTGATTGTTTATACCTTATCTTGATGTTTGGTTGCAAACTTTTCAGAAGAATCACCTACTTCAGGTAGCAGCATTTTTATTATTCAGTGAAGATTCTTTAGTTTTAGTAAAAACCTAATTCATAAATCAAGCCAAGCATTTGCCTGCGAGAAAGAAATCACCGTTCTCTCGTTGAAAGAGGAAGACCACCAGCGTGTGTTTCACATGCGATTGATCGTCTAATCTTTTTCAAATCAAAATACTGATCTGAGAAAAGATTTCAATTCAAATTTGATAGTGACGCATTCTTCTTTTCGATTCAGTTTCATTTTCGAAGGTTATCCAGGATGCCTCGAGGTTTTGTGCGTTGATGGTTTTGTTTCCAGCGCCAGCATCATGACAGCCATTTTTCGTTCTACGTATGTACCTGAAGCAGCGGTCTATCTGGTTTCAAATTTTTTATCTAGGTGCTCTTGTATGTTTAAAAATAAGGCTGCCCAACAATACGTCTAGGCTCCGATCAAGATGAAGTTATGGCAACGTCAATCATCGAACATCAACAGACATGTTGACAGCCCCATGTTAACTTATAAAAGATGAGCTCGTAAAATAATGTAAGTAATTTAATACTGTAACTAATCGAAAGTCAGTCTTTCGACATATCATCTTTCTGAGTAGAGCCAGCGAAGCGAAGGAAATGATCAAACATCAACCAAGGTATAGGACGAAAAGTGAAAAGTGTGGGACTAGCAGTAAACCTGCAGAACACAAAACAGTTCATGGAAAACCCATAGTACCTCGGAAAGGAAGTCTGGCCGAACGGTTTTTGAATTAGAGAATTTGTATACGAGTATTCTCAATATTAAAGGGGAATGACATGAAAGAGGAATTCAGTAAAGAATGAAAGAAGCATAAGCAACGTTCAAGCTTTTCAGAGGAGCACCCTATTAAAGGAGAGGAAAGAAGGTCCACGCTCTCCTTTCTGACTAAACAGTTTTTCGAACGCTTTTTCAGTCAGTCTTCGTTTCATATGCGGCTTTGTCAACACCTTTTCCACGCCACGAATTTCACGCGTTACCTAGGGGCACTGAGTGATGTGTTACAAAAATAATTTACGCTCATAACATAGAGGTGAGCTACGTACCTCATACCTTCGAAAATATCTCGTTTTCTAGAACTAAGGAGGGATCCATCGAAAGTTAGGCATAAATGGGTTGACTCTATGATTAGAAGGGTTGACGACAGATGGATAGGACTAACTTTGACAAGACCCTGATGCAAGCATCTCTTATACTTGTCACGTAGAGGACGGGCAGTTTGGACTTGTAGCTCACTTGAACCAGTTGTGTATTTGCAGCTGGAGATAGTTTGTGGATCACTTTGATTGCTCCCCACTGAGGTAGCTTGTTAGATTTCGTTTCACTAGTGATTTTGAGAAATATTTTGGTGTAAATATGGTTTGATTAATGATTTTTGATTATTTGTTTTTTGTTTTTGTTTTAACTTACCGTGTAAAATTTCTGGCACATAATGTCACTTCTTTAGCCGGTAGCTGGTCGAGGTGTATTCGGAATCTGAGGTGTGGTCGACATCGACAGAGGCCTTTCCACACTGGATAAGAAAGCACTCACGATGATGAATAAAATCGTGTATAAGGTCAATATGGATGAATTCTTGAATTCTGGGATTGGTCACATCGCCAGTACTTAGTGTGGGATGGAGACGGTCCATAGAATTTCATTCTCCATTCTTCGAACAGTAACCATTAACCTTGTTGCTTCCGGTAGCGGACCACAATTTCTTGGTCACTAGAATAGTTCAAGGGTATAAATTTTATTGGAGTTTGTATAGAAGATAGACAATGATAGCTTGCGTAGAAGAAAGTTTGTTCTATTGCGCTGTTTGGTTGCAAAGCTTTGGCACAGTGTTCTTTCAAATGTTAATACGTTGAGAGTTGAAATTTCTAAAAAATTGTTAACGAAATCTAGGTCTTTAAAATCATCAGTTAAGAGGGGCAGCTAAGAACATAAGTGATATACTGAGATTATCTTGGCGTCCTGCTGGACAAATATGTCACTTCTCTATAGTCTTGTTGAGCAAACATGAGGTGTTATTTTATTTTTTATTAAGAACAAGTTAACGTTTAGGTGAATTTCGCCTTTCTAAGCGCCTGGAAAGGTCTAATTGATCGCAATCTACCCAGCTAAACACTTCCATAAGCAAACCGAGGAAATGCTAAACCAAGATTTCAATCACGTTGCTCAAGAAGAATATAGAGAATTATTTGATCAATGCCGATGTTAATATACAGTCATAGCAATATCTCGTTTGTTCAACTGCTTTCGTCGTCGAAATGTGAGCCTTGGACAATAAAATGGAAGAAATGCATGCCGTTCTTTGGCTTTGGAAAATCAGACTTTCATTGCCATAGAAAGGCGCGTGTGGCGCAGTGGTTGGAGGCGCCACTGCGGCACGCACGTGGAATCGATTCCTGCGCCCATGGCCCACCGAGTCTTTCATCCCTCCGGGGTCGGCAAATTGGTACCAGACTTGTCTGGGAGGATACTGGCTCGATACATCGGCAGGCCACTGCGAGTCTTTGTAAAGGCCAGAAATGCATTCAGTCACCTCCAGCGATACTTAATGAAGTCTAATGCATGGCGCATCTCGAAGCTATGAGTCACCTAGGTGTCTTGCTTCTTATACAGGACTACATAGCTCATATTCAATAAATAACACCCAAGGTATATTAGGAACAGTCCATTTTTTGCGGAACTACTAGCCGACTTTAGCACCGGTTCGAAACAAACATATCTTATCGTGCACTAGATTTTATTAATTGCAATAAAAAGCATTGGAATCTGCAGGTCGTGGCCTGTAAGATGGGTGGTATCTTATTTTATAAAGACGAAATTTTGATTTTCTGCACCATACGAAACGTATGTCTTCAGTTTTGCTTGTTTAGGGTCTCCCTGTAAACACAAAACCAAATAAACGAATTTTATCCAGTAGGAGACGATGGTACTCTTAAAGTTCATATTTGCACCTGCCACTGTTCCGTTGGGAATTCGAAGAACTTTACTTTTGCTTGCACTTCTTTGAACATTTTAAATATAAACATGATTATTTTAGAAAGGCCGTTGTTTCAATTTTGCTTGTTTAGGGTCTCCCTGTAAACACAAAGCCAAATAAACGAATTTTATCCAGTAGTAGACGATGGTACTCTTAAAGTTCATATTTGCACCTGCCACTGTTCCGTTGGGAATTCGAAGAACTTTACTTTTGCTTGCACTTCTTTGAACATTTTAAATATAAACATGATTATTTTAGAAAGGCCGTTGCGTAAAAGCTCTAAATGCGACTGAAAGTCTCTATAAAAGGATGAAGCGCTCGGCGTTGATCAATCCCTGAGGGATGCGCCATGCATTCGACTTCATTAAGTATCGATGGAGGTGATTGAATGCATATCTGGCGTTTAAATGACTCGCGGTGGCTTGCCGATGTATCGAGCCAGTGCTGCTACTATCCTTCCAGACAAGTCTGGTACCAATTTGCCGACCCCGGAGGGATGGAAGGCTTGGTGGGCCATGGGCGCATCCCACGTGCGTGTCGCAGTGGCGCCTCCAATCATTGCGCCACACCGCTCTGAAAGTCTCTATAAGTTTAGGTAATTGGCAACCCCTCAAATCTTCTAATGGTCGAGAAATGATCTAATGACCATCGTCAGTCACTGCGCCACACCGCTCTGAAAGTCTCTATAAGTTTAGGTAATTGGCAACCGCTCAAATCTTCTAATGGTCGAGAAATGATCTAATGACCATCGTCAGTGATATATTTATTTATATGATCGTGTTGAGGTGATACGAGGTTCGTACAAGTTTTCGTTGTCGTTGTTGTTGTTGTTGTTGTCGCCGTCGTCGTCGTTCTCGTTGTTGTTGCCGTTGTTGCTCGATGGCTGACGCTTCGGCGATTTCGCCTTCTTCAAAGGCGTGCTGTTGCGAGTGGGGCTCGTGCGAGTGTGGACCATTGTCAGTTTTTGGAAACCAGTTTCGGGTGTTATGTGCAGGAAAAAAAGTGTTATAAGAACTAAAACTGACCTTATTAACGGCAATGTACAAATTTTTCTCTATATTTCTAGGTTTTTTCGGAAAAGAGTTGGATGAAATCCAGTCAGGAGCGATACGATTCTAGTGGGTTGCGAGATACTTAAAAAGGGTAAAAAAAATAACCAAAAAATGAATCAAAAGCATTCATTAGTGTCTATTCTTTGAATTTTTCTGACAAAAAAAACCTGTGCAACTGCTCCATTTAGAATTGCCTTCAATCTAAGAGAAACTAGGTTTCGCTTAGTTCGTAGCTACCGTTGCTGTTGCCCTGTTATCGTTCCCACTTCGAAACATCCGGCACCCACATCAAAACCGATGAACTTCTATAGGCGTTTTCATTCCAAAAATAGTAAAAAAAACCTGAAAATGTTATTCGTGTTTCCCGAACAAACGCAAGTTACTGGTCGACTTTTTTGGCGCATGAACAAAATTAATGAAAAGCCTACTAGTTCCTCCTTAAATCACTCGTTGAGTCTTTCACATTTAATGGATCCTGAACTTGGGAAACTTGCATTTCGAATTTTTTGGTTCGAGCGAAAGCTCCGAGTATCACTTCGTTTGTCCGATTTCACTGTGGTGTGCATTACAACAGCAGAGTTGCTGAGATATTGGGAAAACTTGGACTTCTGGCCAGATCGAGCCACTATTTCCTTTTCCGGGGACTCGCGGACTACACACTGCGCCACAAAGGCCCTTGCTCTGCGATACTCTCAGCTAGTTTTCTACTTAACACTGCCATCAATAATCACCCGTCAACGGGATTGATTTGGGGAGCACAAATCGGCATTGAACCCGGTTGAACTGAGGCTGTAGTTGAAATTGCAATGTTAACTTTTCATTTTAAAACATTTATTTTAAAACTTGCTTTAAAGATTAAAAGTTTGTTGTAGAGAAAGGTCTAGAAAGAGTTCCACCTAAAAGTAACAGGATCCCATTTTTGAGTATTTTCCACGTAGAAACAGTTTTTCGATGGCAGTAATCGCTAACGCTTTCAGAATATCATTGCACTTCGTGGAATATCTGTGTTTTTCTCTCTTTTCCATAGTTGTTACCGTAATCTTTGTCTTTCGCAATTTGTACAAAAAATTTAAGGGGAACTAATAGTTCGTGCAATTGCTAAGTTCTGATTCTGTGTTTAGCAATTATAGAAGTCCTTATTAACTGAAGAGTTCATTTGGTGAAGTTCTTTTCTGCGTTATTAACTATTAGCATCCATTAATTTAGTGCATCACGAGCATTGTACTTTTGTGGCGTAGGAGAAGAATGCCTGGTACCGCCGGGTACGTGGATGAGTTGACATTCTTTTTTCTTTGAATGCTCGGGCTCTATTGAAAATCTATGAAAAGTCATGAATGTGACGCAACAGATCGTCACTGGCAACGGACTCGATATGCTCGATTGCAGTTGTTGTAGCTCACCGTTAGGGAAAACGAACTTCAAGAGAACAAAAAGCGTATCTTTTAGAATAGCTCTACACTCTGTGTAATTGCTCATCAAGAGAAACCGTGTGCAGCTTGTACCACTCTCCAGGTAAAACTTAGTGGTCAAGAAAATATCCCGAGTTTTTGAGAACACAACAAGCTGAGAGAACAAAGAACCCGCATGGTGTGGTGGTGAAGGCATTAACCCCACTGAAAGAGTGGTTGGTAGCGTGGGTCCCCATCGCAACACCTGAGGTCCGTAGTTTGGCAAATATTTCAACATCATTGTGGTTGTATCCAGAGATCTTTCGTTTTTTTTTTTACGAAGAAATAGGCATCACAATCTCTACGTTTGATAGCGGTGAGAATGGATTCCATCAGCCTCTACTGGCACAAAAGTAGAAGTTTTTTAATTGGTTTTTTTATGAAGTACTGCAAAATACGAGTTACTATAAAATATCATCGAAATTATTTGCATTAGCTATTAAAGATTATAGAGAACAAAGAACCCGCATGGTGTGGTGGTGAAGGCATTAACCCCACTGAAAGAGTGGTAGCGTGTTCGGTCCCCATCGCAAGCACCTGAGGTCCGTAGTTTGGCAAATATTTCAACATCATTGTGGTTGTATCCAGAGATCTTTCGTTTTTTTTTTTACGAAGAAATAGGCATCACAATCTCTACGTTTGATAGCGGTGAGAATGGATTCCATCAGCCTCTACTGGCACAAAAGTAGAAGTTTTTTAATTGGTTTTTTTATGAAGTACTGCAAAATACGAGTTACTATAAAATATCATCGAAATTATTTGCATTAGCTATTAAAGATTATAAAAAGTGCAAAAGCTATTATTAAAAAACCGTAATTTGGTGCTCTGAGGAAAATAGCTACTGGAAATCAAGTGCTTCTTTACAGTAGAATTCGCTTGAATGTGAGAAGCATAACAAAGAAAGGCCAGGTTCTTCGTTCACATCTTCTCCACTCTGAGAAGAAAAGCAAACTTTTGAATGCTTTTCATGTTTATCCTTCTTATGCGTTTTTTTTGGCCAGAGTCATGCATAAAAGGTTACAGGAAATTATTATTTTATGCACGCGAGTGATAAACAGCACTTTGACTATGATAAGGGGATAAAAGGATAAAATCCTCGGCGTTTATAAATCTCTTTTTTCGTTCGAAAACCTTCGCCGACTATGGATGCGAGGAAACGAGCGCAAGAAGTGCTATGAGCCGCATAAGATGTGACTTCGGTCGTGTAAATTTAAAAAAGCGTGTTGGAATAATTTGCGAGATCGACTTTCTATTAAACGTTTCACTTCTCAAAGATTTGCTGTTTTAACTATAACCACAACGAGGTTGTTACTATATTGTATTTATAAGCAAGGGCTGACATTTCGGCGGATTTCGCCTTCTTAAAATCTTGCAAAGGTCACGTTGTTTACAATGTAGTTAACAAATACCTCCATAACTCTGATAGAAAAATCACGAAGCCTAGATTTCAATCTCATTTGAAGCAAAGTAGAACTTCGACCGGCAAAGCTAACGATGAGTTCCGGAAAAATTCTAGGAATCCAAAGACGAACAGCAGGTAAGGGTGCCTTGTTATCAATCGTGATCTTATATAGTGTCTAAGGACGATCTTTTAACTAAAGAGAGGCGGATTCCTCATCCGTATGAACTCTGTGGGGTTGGTCTCCACGTGAAATAGTCAGTGGAAGACTCGTAGAGGGCGGTGGTTGTGTAAAGAAGCTGCTTCGTACCTAATGCGACTAAAAATTAGGTATCGTGGATTGCCTGAATAGAGGTGTTTGGTTGACTAGGTTGCGGTTCAGGGGACCTCTCCAGGCTCTTAAAAGGATATAGCACTCAGCTTTGATCAAACCCTGAGGGATGCGGCATGAATTCGACTTCATTATGCATTGTTTGGAGGTGATTGCATATCTGGTCTTTAAAATGACCCGTGGTGGCCTACCGATGTATCGAGTCAGTGCCGCTATCCTCCCATACAAGTCTGGTACCAATTTGCCGACCCTGGAGGGATGGAAGGCTTGGTGAGCGATGGGTGCCGGGATCGACTCCACGTGTGTGCTCCAGAGCGCCTCTGACCAATGCGCCACACACGCCCTTAAAAATAATCCTTGTTAGGTTCACGTTATTTCTCTAAGTTTATGTGTATTTTTCTTATAGTGGATTTTTACCTTATTTGATCAGATTGTATCATTTATTGTTAAAAATATGCGAAGCGCTCGGTTAATTATTTATGCAAAACTTGAACGTCGTTTAAAGTATCAAACTTCCTTCTCACCTCTCCCATTCGGTGCGTCGTTCCGCAGCTGCGTTCATGAAGGGACTCAGAGTTGTGTGCGGCTTAGGCCGCGGCTTCATGATGACATCTAGACAACAGATTGGCTATGCTAGAACGTTACCAGGTCCTCAGAATTCGTCGGACCTTTCTCGGAGGGAGATTTACTGTTTTGCTACCAGATTTCTTCCAGAACGTCATTGGCAACTACGATTAGTTGACCAAGCGATTGAGAATGATGTACGATGCCGATTCGTAACGGCGGTATAACTGCTGTCTGTAACGAATTTTTTCCTTTCTTCGGTTTAACACTTTCATACTCTCTTTCGCTTCAGCCATCCAACTTAATATCTCATGGAAAATCCCTCTCGGCATTCCGCTGTCAATAGCGAATCAAACAAGGAAACAAGGAATATGATTTTTAATAAACAACTTATTTGGAAGATCAAGGAGTTCGCATATTTGTCAAATGCGAACTGGTTTCTGTATTCGTCTTCTATTGGTTTATGAATATCCTCGAGCGCTATTATACGCGAAAGGAACACTAAGTGGACTTCACATAGCTAGCTGTAATTTAGCTCATTCTTAAATCTGGCAAAGAAACCAAGTCATAAAAGTTGCTTTAAGCGGCAAAGATAACTTTTCAACTCAGAGGTGCGTAAAACCACTATGGGATATCAATTTTTGTCGCAGGAAGCAAAGGATCCTAAAGTTTTTGTCTTACTCTTTCACTGTGGCACAATCACCGATTCTTAATTGGTGTAATCTAGTATGTTTATGGAAATATCCTGCCTTCCAGCTAAGCGGAAATATCTGATTTTATAATAGACCGAATGATCGAGGAAATGTCCTGGGAACAGTAATCAGGTGGCGAAAACACAAATCAACCGCGAAAAATCTCTGCATGGCACGAAATGGCGCCTCAGTCGCCGCTGTTCGTCGCATTTCGCCATGACAGCTAGTCGATGAGCTTTGAAAAACACTAGTGGGCGAAGCTGCCTCTATACTGCGAATGTTCGCTCTCTTTTTGCGAACGTCGTTAGTTTTCTAAGAAAAAATTTGGTGTCTATAATATTTACATTGTGACTCAAGCTTTCAAACCATTCACCTATTTTAGAAAGTTATCTTCACTGAACAAAGGGTTTTTAGAAAATTTACTTTTCTCCCGTGACAAGTTACGGAATCGTTAAAGGTCAAAGACTAATGTTGATATCGTCGATATAACATTTGCCACTCAAAGGAAACTTCACAATGATGAACACATCACGCTCTCTTTGAAGTAGTAACTTTGTTACTACCTATTCGCCGGAGCCTAGAGTTAAAGTTGTTGAGTCCTTACAGCTTTCGTTTGCCTTCGAGGTGATGAACTAGTCTTCACTGACCGGTTTTTGACTCGAGACGATGTGGAAAGAATTTCTTTCGTTTGTTGACTGGTTTACTTGTTGCCTGTGCGTGTGCGTGTGTGTGTATGTATGTATGTCTGTGTTGACTGTCACCACACAGCACCGCAGCCGATGTGGAACGAGTAACGGAACTGGAGATGCTGCCTGCGAGCCTGTTCTCATGCGAGAGGCCAGGGAGTAGGCGGAGGCGAGCGTAGTAGTGGTCGTTCGTTCGGAGGGAGGCAAGATCTGCTGCTACGCCGACCAGACATCGAGCAGAGGTCGGGCGGCGAACACACAAACACCATTGCTAGTGAACAACAACTAAACAACACAGTCGATACTAGTAGCCAGCCAGCGGCCAGTGATCCATCTAAGCGCTACTGGCAGAGCTTCTCTTAACTCTTATAGCTCCTCTCTTCGACGGATATTTACTACCGAATGGCTGATTGTGGTTCAAGCCCTGTATCAGTCACCTGCAACAAACTTTGTGGTCTGCTTTCTCTTCGTCGATTTTTTGACACTTTTCATCTTTTGCTGTTGCCTACATAGCAGCTACTAAGACATGGGCTTTTTTTTTGTAAAATTCTTTAGATCAATTAAGTGGAATCATATTAACCTAAAGATGTTTGTTTACAACGTCCCTTAAAATAACCTCACCGTCTTTCAATTTCAGCTGATAACTATTCAATTCCTCTCACCGGAAAAACCTGATCTTTAACTCAAGTTTTAAATCGCGTATATTTTTCATTGGTTATTTAACATCTTTTTCATGAACTATTTCTCTTGTATTAGAAGAGCTTAATGCCTCCTTCCTCCTCTAGTGATTTTTCTTTACAAAAGCCTTCGCCACATCTACAGTGCGGATCTTAGCATTTCTTGCATTCGAATCGTTTTCCTCGTATTCATCGTCCACGGTGCTCTTCGAACATTTCGCTTGTTGTTGCGATTACTGCTTGAGGATTTCATCTTCTTTAATGATGCCACAGAATGCTGATCGAGTAGTATATCTACTCAAATGGTAACAACCATCTGTCGTATTATATTTGCAATGCATTCCGCGGGCTTTTAGCTTTTCGAAGTGTATATTTTTGCCATCAAGTTCATGGTGAGATAGAAATTGAAAGAATTGGATAGAAAATGTGGTAGGAATGGCATCTGCTGATGCCAGTCAGTCGGAAAAGTTCAAAAGTGTCTGGCATGGCACGCAACTCATTATTCGTCGTAAGCATCACCACCTTTATGTATAGACGTCGACACTGATCCGGCTTATGTGGGTCCTTCGATGAAAAATTTCTTTGCATCCTACTGTGACTATCAAGCTATAAAAAATGAAATATCTAAGTGAATCTGTGGTGGGTCTCATAGCATTCCGATCTTTTATGCCACTGGTCCGGTAAATCGGCGCGCACGATAGTTTCATTCGATTGTTTTCTGGTTTTCATTTTTATTTCTGGATCGTTAGCACGTAGTTAGATGTGAAAAAATACAATATGACGTGCTTACATGGTCGCTGGTGTGATCTCCACCTCCGGGTCATTTAATCATTGTCCCTCCTACCTTCTGGCGCTGGTTATTTCGTAGCCGACTGGTTTATGAACGAAAAAGAAACAGCTCACTTTTCAAACAATTTTACTGTAGTTTTCTTAACCTGGAATACCTCATGATTAGTGGTGTGGCCGATTACTTGACATTATATCTGCCATGCTATCCCTGCTTCTTTCGAAACCTGTAAAATTATGGTTCAGCATCACCTGGTTAACAAAATCAACAACTGGCCTCTCCACTACTTCACCTTTGCTGTAAAAATCACTCGTCGTTTTCGTATATGCTATTCGCATAGGCGTACGATTGTACCATTCTCGGATGTTTTCTTACGAGCGAAGACAAACGTACAAAACGAAAGAAAACACAGCTTTGTCTCGCTGGCAGAGTACCTCTGCCGGTTGGACGGGCGTCTTTGCTAGTTCACGGTGTGATCAGGGTGAACGTAGTAGAAGTGTGTTGTGATGGGGTGTATTTTTGTAATGTTTGCTTGCTCTCTTGCTGTTGCTCCACGAAAAGCGAACGCGCTTGTTGGGGTGCCGGGTGGCTCAGGCTGGCACCGCGCCATAGAAAACCGCTGTCGGTGCCCGTGAATCAGGCACGCATCGTCCGAAAAGCTGTTCTTTCCTCTCGTCATATCAGAACTACTCAAACTGCGCAGGAACTACATGTTCCTCCTTGAATTAGAGAGTTCGCGCTCATTCCGTTTTCTTGCTCGCATTCGACATTGAACGTCATCTTAAAGAACCTTACGATTACTGTTGTGCTAGCTCCTTTTCAATCATCTGGACTTTTAAAGTCGTATTCTGATCTTTAACTTAAGTTTTAAATCGCGTATATTTTTCATTGGTTATTTAGCATCTTTTTCATGAACTATTTCTCTTGTATTAGAAGAGCTTAATGCCTCCTTCCTCCTCTAGTGATTTTTCTTTACAAAAGCCTTCGCCACATCTACAGTGCGGATCTTAGCATTTCTTGCATTCGAATCGTTTTCCTCGTATTCATCGTCCACGGTGCTCTTCGAACATTTCGCTTGTTGTTGCGATTACTGCTTGAGGATTTCATCTTCTTTAATGATGCCACAGAATGCTGATCGAGTAGATTCTAGTTGCAACCGTGCAGATAGTCCAACCAAGGCGCTCCCTCGTGGTCTGGAAGAAAGTGAGGTGTTCGAACTAGCGCCTTTGATTCCTGATCGACGGCATCATCAACCACTACGTTACCTCTTCTAATAATGTTCACCATAACTACGGGACCAGGAAAAATGGCGTGTTTGCGAGTTAGACATTTCGGAAAGACATTGCGCAAAGCACTCCGAAATTGTGAAAAACCTCTCCTCAAGCTTCCTTTATCATTTATTGTTCCTCTTCTCCTTTTCTTTTTTCAGGCTCATTAAAATTCTGTTCGTGTTCGTCTTTCTCTCTGCACGCCAACTTACTTTCGATTCTGGAGATCTTTGTGCTCTATGTGGTTACTCTTTGGTGCCAGTCGGTGTTTGTTTGTTTTTCAGTTGCAGCAAACGGCCAAGCGCTGGCAGTTTTTTGCTGCACATCGGCACCGGCCAGCACTCGGAGTCGATGCAGCGTGTGAATCACTGAGTGGCGAGTATGTGAAACTGAGCCAGAGAGCACGGTGTGGATCGACTCCGAGACAACGCTACTACGAAATGCTTTTCATACCACGCACTCTACTATAAACACACAGCTCATACTGACCACAGGTCAAGACGGCCAGAATAGAATATCACTGTAACTGACGCTGAAATAGTGCTAATTGTCAGAACAACATTGAAGCCCACCTGGGCTGGAGCGCGGTCCATGACGTCTGTTGCCGACTGACATTGTTTTCAGCGCTGTCCAACACTGTTGGTCGGTTCCAAAGCAATGCAGTGGTCCTGCCACAACTGGCTACGACTGCTAGCGTGTTGTGCTTCCAGTTGTTGTTGTTGTTGTTGTTGCTGCTTCTGCTGTTGCTGTTGTTGTTCATACGGCGGCGTTCCTGTACACGGTATGGTGCATATGCGTGTCAGCACCTGAACAGTAAAATCCGGGAAGATAAGCCGTCATAAGCGCCTATAACCACAGGTCAAGTGACCGTACGACGAACCCAACCTCCTACTGCGTCCGTGGAATGATAAATACAGTTCCATGAATCTTCTGTTATAAATAGTGTAATTAGGATTTCATTACCGCCTATCTAAGCTTAATCAAAAGAGCAGGGTTAGATTGCAAACGTAGTCTATCAACCATGAATTTTCTTTATAAGTCCCATATCATTCTGATATCCACTGAAGTAAAAGATTGATGTTTTATGGAAGACAAGCTCAGGCGTACGTTTATTTTTCTGTTCCTTGACATTTTTTTGCCTTATGATCGATAGTCTGCATCAACTGTTGCCTTAACACATTCTTTCGGAAAGCTTTCCTGCTTAACAACTGTAAAACTACTTTAATTCTGTAGAATACGCCAATATACTATCTGTTTTGCATTAAACATGGTATAGGGTCAACTGTTTTGATTTACTGCCTATTACTGTTTTTCACGACAGGGTAATGCATGTAATACAACCACAATAGTGCTGAGATATTTACAAAACTTCGGACCGCAGGTGTCTGCGATGGAGAACGAACGCGCTTTCACCCTTTTCTGGGGCTAACGCGTTCACCACCACACCATGCTGGTCGCCACGCCAAAGCATGGTATAGTTCCATGCTTTATTCCCATCGTACTTGAAAAAGAACTTTCTTATGAGGTTGCTTTTTTTTGCAAATTTCGGCTTTCCTAATTCAGTAATGCCTTGAAATTAATTCCTTTAGACTGAAAAAACACATTCAAATACGTTCGTCTTCACACGTGATGTCCAATTCTCATCCGATCATTCCTTGAGAGTCCTGTAGAATTCACCTCCTAGACCTCGTTAATACAATGCCCCATTAGCAGCTACTGAATCATTAACTTGCGGTGCCCAACCTTCGCTTCTTTGTGGATAATACACTATAGTGAGTGAACAGCATGGATGGTTGGTTGGTGTGGGTAAGATGTAAATCTAAGCAAAACTCGGAAGCTCAGTTGTGGTTCGATCTCGTGATTACCCTATCCAGGGGCGTACGTGTAACCTACTGCATCACCGATGCTGTTGCTTTTTTCTCTTTTAGTCAGCTTTTGCTGACACTTTTTTAAAACAGTTTTTGCTGTTTTTACTGACGATACAGTGCTGATACAACTGTTATGGTAAAAAACTGGCTGAGAGAAAGGCAAAGCACGAGCTTCGATGGTGCAGAGGACAACACTTAAGCTCCCTGGAAACGTAATAGCGTGTTCGAAGCTCATCTGAGGTTTCTAATTCAGTAATGCCTTGAAATTAATTCCTTTAGACTAAAAAAACACTTTCAAATACGTTCGTCTTCACACGAGATGTCCAATTCTCATCCGATCATTCCTTGAGAGTCCTGTAGAATTCACCTCCTAGACCTCGTTAATACAATGCCCCATTAGCAGCTACTGAATCATTAACTTGCGGTGCCCAACCTTCGCTTCTTTGTGGATAATACACTATAGTGAGTGAACAGCATGGATGGTTGGTTGGTGTGGGTAAGATGTAAATCTAAGCAAAACTCGGAAGCTCAGTTGTGGTTCGATCTCGTGATTACCCTATCCAGGGGCGTACGTGTAACCTACTGCATCACCGATGCTGTTGCTTTTTTCTCTTTTAGTCAGCTTTTGCTGACACTTTTTTAAAACAGTTTTTGCTGTTTTTACTGACGATACAGTGCTGATACAACTGTTATGGTAAAAA
The DNA here is from genome assembly GCA_009735665.1 of Angiostrongylus cantonensis. Lineage (NCBI taxonomy): Eukaryota > Metazoa > Nematoda > Chromadorea > Rhabditida > Metastrongylidae > Angiostrongylus > Angiostrongylus cantonensis. Next base: position 2,002,952 of record MQTX01000056.1, read on the forward strand.
ACTGGCTGAGAGAAAGGCAAAGCACGAGCTTCGATGGTGCAGAGGACAACACTTAAGCTCCCTGGAAACGTAATAGCGTGTTCGAAGCTCATCTGAGGTTCCCCGTTTAGCCCATGTCTAGACATCATTGTATTTCCATAATGCTCTGCTTTGAAGAAAATAATAGGCAGTAAATAGAAGTTAAACGTATTTCATGAGCATCGGTGGAGCACAACAAGCTATCGTAGGGTTCCTCTGAATAGGTGTTTTTCTTTCGGAGAGATCATGATATGAGCGGCGGGCTTTCGCATTTTTCTTTCAATTTACAGCTGGTCGAAACATTCGTGTAGATTTTATTGTTATATAGTTGAAATTTAGCTCTTATATAATCGGTGAAGTTGCACCTGCACCTTTTATTATCTAGTATTTCATCGATGTGCACTAAAAGCTTTGACATTTACTATCATCCAGGCTTTCGTTGAAGTCATGCTTCAACCGAGGTCTTTGTTCGCGAATTTAGGGAAAATTCAGCCCTGATTAACTACGTGGGTTTAAGGGTGTAACGTTTGAATGGCTAAAGGAACGCTTTAAATAGGCAATGTGATTTCCCCTTTTTTTTCATTGGTTTTCATGCTTCATCTATTTCCTTCGTATGCAAAGTGTTTTTGCTTACGACTTGCCAGTATGTGATAATGTGTTCATTATTTATACTTATTCTATCAGTCGTCGTCGTGTACAGTATGAGCGATGAGGCGGATACTGTTCAGGAGCTCTCATAGATCCATTTCTACACGATAGCAAAGGCAAGCGGTGCAATGATGCGATGATGAACCCGGTATTTGTTCAGTCTCTCTATTTCTTCCATGCCAAACATCACGCATGGCATTACCGAGCCTTCCACGCATGCCTACACACACTTTTCTCACCCTACCGTATCTGCACCATTCCGTCACTCTTCTTTACCGGCTACCGTATGCTTACGTTCGGTTTCTGTGCGTCATATTGTGCTGTCTACGCACACTTTTCCCATCCTCTCTTGGAATGATAAATACAGTTCCATGAATCTTCTGTTATAAATAGTGTAATTAGGATTTCATTACCGCCTATCTAAGCTTAATCAAAAGAGCAGGGTTAGATTGCAAACGTAGTCTATCAACCATGAATTTTCTTTATAAGTCCCATATCATTCTGATATCCACTGAAGTAAAAGATTGATGTTTTATGGAAGACAAGCTCAGGCGTACGTTTATTTTTCTGTTCCTTGACATTTTTTTGCCTTATGATCGATAGTCTGCATCAACTGTTGCCTTAACACATTCTTTCGGAAAGCTTTCCTGCTTAACAACTGTAAAACTACTTTAATTCTGTAGAATACGCCAATATACTATCTGTTTTGCATTAAACATGGTATAGGGTCAACTGTTTTGATTTACTGCCTATTACTGTTTTTCACGACAGGGTAATGCATGTAATACAACCACAATAGTGCTGAGATATTTACAAAACTTCGGACCGCAGGTGTCTGCGATGGAGAACGAACGCGCTTTCACCCTTTTCTGGGGCTAACGCGTTCACCACCACACCATGCTGGTCGCCACGCCAAAGCATGGTATAGTTCCATGCTTTATTCCCATCGTACTTGAAAAAGAACTTTCTTATGAGGTTGCTTTTTTTTGCAAATTTCGGCTTTTCTAATTCAGTAATGCCTTGAAATTAATTCCTTTAGACTAAAAAAACACTTTCAAATACGTTCGTCTTCACACGAGATGTCCAATTCTCATCCGATCATTCCTTGAGAGTCCTGTAGAATTCACCTCCTAGACCTCGTTAATACAATGCCCCATTAGCAGCTACTGAATCATTAACTTGCGGTGCCCAACCTTCGCTTCTTTGTGGATAATACACTATAGTGAGTGAACAGCATGGATGGTTGGTTGGTGTGGGTAAGATGTAAATCTAAGCAAAACTCGGAAGCTCAGTTGTGGTTCGATCTCGTGATTACCCTATCCAGGGGCGTACGTGTAACCTACTGCATCTTTTTTTCTAAAATTATGTACGTCATAAGGGAGCATGCGGTGCCCAACCTTCGCTTCTTTGTGGGTAATACACTATAGTGAGTGAACAGCATGGATGGTTGGTTGGTGTGGGTAAGATGTAAATCTAAGCAAAACTCGGAAGCTCAGTTGTGGTTCGATCTCGTGATTACCCTATCCAGGGGCGTACGTGTAACCTACTGCATCACCGATGCTGTTGCTTTTTTCTCTTTTAGTCAGCTTTTGCTGACACTTTTTTAAAACAGTTTTTGCTGTTTTTACTGACGATACAGTGCTGATACAACTGTTATGGTAAAAAACTGGCTGAGAGAAAGGCAAAGCACGAGCTTCGATGGTGCAGAGGACAACACTTAAGCTCCCTGGAAACGTAATAGCGTGTTCGAAGCTCATCTGAGGTTCCCCGTTTAGCCCATGTCTAGACATCATTGTATTTCCATAATGCTCTGCTTTGAAGAAAATAATAGGCAGTAAATAGAAGTTAAACGTATTTCATGAGCATCGGTGGAGCACAACAAGCTATCGTAGGGTTCCTCTGAATAGGTGTTTTTCTTTCGGAGAGATCATGATATGAGCGGCGGGCTTTCGCATTTTTCTTTCAATTTACAGCTGGTCGAAACATTCGTGTAGATTTTATTGTTATATAGTTGAAATTTAGCTCTTATATAATCGGTGAAGTTGCACCTGCACCTTTTATTATCTAGTATTTCATCGATGTGCACTAAAAGCTTTGACATTTACTATCATCCAGGCTTTCGTTGAAGTCATGCTTCAACCGAGGTCTTTGTTCGCGAATTTAGGGAAAATTCAGCCCTGATTAACTACGTGGGTTTAAGGGTGTAACGTTTGAATGGCTAAAGGAACGCTTTAAATAGGCAATGTGATTTCCCCTTTTTTTTCATTGGTTTTCATGCTTCATCTATTTCCTTCGTATGCAAAGTGTTTTTGCTTACGACTTGCCAGTATGTGATAATGTGTTCATTATTTATACTTATTCTATCAGTCGTCGTCGTGTACAGTATGAGCGATGAGGCGGATACTGTTCAGGAGCTCTCATAGATCCATTTCTACACGATAGCAAAGGCAAGCGGTGCAATGATGCGATGATGAACCCGGTATTTGTTCAGTCTCTCTATTTCTTCCATGCCAAACATCACGCATGGCATTACCGAGCCTTCCACGCATGCCTACACACACTTTTCTCACCCTACCGTATCTGCACCATTCCGTCACTCTTCTTTACCGGCTACCGTATGCTTACGTTCGGTTTCTGTGCGTCATATTGTGCTGTCTACGCACACTTTTCCCATCCTCTCTTTGACCGCTATGTATTCTTTGGCCGATTGCCAGCATGCGAAAACAATCGTTCACATCAACAAATTCACTTGGTCGCGTATTACACCGTATGTTGATGTGATTCGTAGAGGAACGTATATATATATATATAATTCCATACGAAAATTTCCCCTAAGCTTTTAGGACTGATATGATTTTTGTGGATTTACTCCTCCAACCTGAAACATCTTTACTGGTTATCTTTCGCCCAATTAACTTCACGACTTATCTCGCTGATATTATTCCACTTGACCAGCTTCTAATGCGTGATTAAATAATGAAAACACTTTATCGAGAGTAAATGAAAATTAGGATACTAGCACACTCCACATTTTCTTTTCAGATCTTAACTCTGAATACAAAAAAAATCGAAGAGGAATTGATCAGCAGTGGAGAAATGGTGGACGTCGAAAATACGCCACCTTTTGATGTGCTGATGAAATTGAATAGTAGTGGAGAAAAGAAAGAACTAGAAAGAAATAACTACGAAGAGAAATGTCTCAATGATGAGGAACTTCGAATAGCGCTTGAGGTCGACGACGTCGATGAAATGCTTGATGTTGAATCGCAAGATGTTGACGAACTAGTAGGTTATTGCATCCATGGCATCCGTTACCCCTTAGTGTTTAAGAGTATTCGTTAAAAGAATTTCAGGACGGCAGTGATACCTCATCGTCTGCAGTCGGTGGATCGCCGCAACGAGCTCCTACAGTCAATATCGTCCCTATCATGCTGGCTTCAGATATACCGCAAACATCATGTTCCGAGGTATAGCGTGTGCAGGATTTTCGATCACATTGCGACTGGTACATTGAGCGATGAAACATAATTATTTGGATACTTGTATAGCCCTTCTTCACTGATTGTGCTGACTTCAGCATTATTACCATTGCTCGGGAGTTTTGCTGGACTAGCCATTGTAGTTCCTTGGAGTCCCTAGGTCAGTCTAGCCAAAGTCTGCCCTAGGTCGTCACCACCACAGGCAGTCGCCGCCGTTGTGGGTTAGAGGGAGATTTGCGACCATGCGACTAATTTGATGCCGAGACGGTGGTGGATCGTGGTATTGGTTTACTCTTAGTTGGGTTTCCTGATGAAAACACCGGACTCGTTCTTAGCTTACGACACCCTACTGAGTGGATGATTCCCCCACTGCACATCGCAGCTCAACACTCAGGAAACCTCCGAACCACGATGAGGCGGTAAACCTTTGGGAGGATTAAATATAATTAGGTAAAGGAGTCCTCGCTCATATGGTTGAATGCAAAACTACACAATACCATTGTACTCGATGGGCGTTTGATCATCTTCCATTCTTTTCTGACAATTTAGTGCGAAATAATTTGCCACAGTGCCAAATCAAAGTGGATTCTGTTTGGATGTGACAATTGTTTTTTCATTTATTATTGTACGTGACCCGTTATCACATCTACTGTGCAGATCCCAGCATTTGTTGCATTCGATTCGTTTCCCTCGTATTCATCAAACAGTCGTTCAAAAAGGTATTCAAACATTTCGCGTCTTGTCTCAGCTGCAATTTGACGAGTTCCACTTTTTTATGGACGTCGCAGAATGCTGGTCGAGTCGATTCTATTTCCAACCGTGCAGATGGCCGAGCTAAGGCGTTCCCACAGTGTGAAAATTATCTAGGGTGGTAGCCATTATTTGATCGGTGTGAACTAGTAGGGCTTCACATCTTATCTCCAAGAGAAGACATTTTAAAGTTGAACGGGATTTCGTGATTTGCCACCACTCTGTTGTTAGCAGCCAATCGTTTTGAGACCTAGACACCCACCTGGACGAACAGTGTTTTGTTGACGGTATATGGCATTATTTCATTCCATTAAAATTCAAATGTTCGCTTCTGTCTATATTTGGTGCTGCTGCTACTAACTGTTGACGTGTTTGTTAAACTCCACAATGAATTGAGGATGAATAGGTGGACAGAAATGAGCGTAGCAATATTTTCGTAAGCAGACATTTACTTCGGCGTGAATAATCAATACCTTTGTTCAACTTGTACGAGGTTGTTGTAAAAGTTTTATTCCACCTACATTTCGGCGTCTTCGCCTTCTTCAGGTGCACTACGATCTGGGTCGATTGCCTACAGGTCTTCATCTTCGAGCTAGGGTTTTTCGTGGTCTCATCTAATCGAATCTTTTGTAGTGAACACTTGTGAAATAACCGTCGTTGGCAGTGTCGATTTTTTTGCAGAGCGGTTGTTGAGTGACTGATTATTCGTGGATAATGATTTGTTTTTCACCAGATTATTCATGCTCCGTCTATCGGAATTAGATTAACTAGGCACTGTAGAGTGAGGTCACTTCATTCAATACATATCGCAAAGTCAAACGGCTGTGGACAGTCGACTGAGACCATCGCAGCCATGAAGGAGGCGAGCGTGTCGTAACCTTAGTCGAACAAAACTTTTACAACATGTTTGTGTAAGGTGAGTAATCTAAAATAGGTGGAGTGAAAGAATGGACATCCAGAATTTTCTGTTAAGAACATGGACGCCGAAACGGGGGTGTCGTCAGTGCTGATAGTTGTACGGTGCGGTTTCATTAAGTGTATGTGGGAACCGTGAAATGTTAGTCGAATCTTATGTCAGGTGATGGAATTTGGCCGTAAAAGCTAGGAAAATATAAAAATTGGATGAACTACTTAGATGGTTGCTAAGGATCTCTACTTGTCTTTGTCACCTCTCACTCCCACCACACTCTTTATTGTTTATCGTGGATTCGTGAGCAGGTGTCAGACGTTTACTTTTTTTTTGGCAAAACTGGCATGACATAAGAAATCTACACGACTATCACTGTTTTTTGCATTTTATTCGTGTCGTAACCTTAGTCGAACAAAACTTTTACAACATGTTTGTGTAAGGTGAGTAATCTAAAATAGGTGGAGTGAAAGAATGGACATCCAGAATTTTCTGTTAAGAACATGGACGCCGAAACGGGGGTGTCGTCAGTGCTGATAGTTGTACGGTGCGGTTTCATTAAGTGTATGTGGGAACCGTGAAATGTTAGTCGAATCTTATGTCAGGTGATGGAATTTGGCCGTAAAAGCTAGGAAAATATAAAAATTGGATGAACTACTTAGATGGTTGCTAAGGATCTCTACTTGTCTTTGTCACCTCTCACTCCCACCACACTCTTTATTGTTTATCGTGGATTCGTGAGCAGGTGTCAAGAAATCTTCCTTTTTTTGGCAAAACTGGCATGACATAAGAAATCTACACGACTATCACTGTTTTTTGCATTTTATTGCAATTCTTCTTTAAATGCTTACTTACTTGGATATTTGGACGGCCCGTCCTCACTGGTTGTCCGTGCTCCGGCATATTCTCCACTTATAGGAGCTTTGCTGGTTTAGTCATTATGGTTGTCCGGAGTCCCGAGGTCAGCCTGACAAAAGCCAACCCCAAGTCGTCACCACCACAGGCAGTCGCCAACCTCGTGGATCAGAGTGAGAATTGCCACCATGCGATTAATTTGATACCGAGTTTGATGACGATAGTGTATCCTGTTATTGGTTTATTCTTAGCTGGAGTTCTTTATGAAAAAGTCGGGCTCCCTCGTAGCTCGGGAGACCTTGCTAACGAGATGAATCCCCCTGCCCCTCTGTGCATCGCAGACCGATGCCGAGAAACACCTCGTAGCCATGACGAGGCGTTAACCGTTGGGAGGATTCTTTAAATATTCATTTATACGTTCTTATGAACTGATGTTGTTGAGCTGATGTGAGCTTGGTATAGTTGTCCTTGTTGTTGTTGTTGATGATGTTGATGTTGGTCGGCGATTTCTCCTTCCTCAGCCGTACTGCTACGAGTGGGACTATTCTTTAAGTAATGCTCGATCGGGATCACAATATCCACATGCATTCCGTGGGTTGCATTCTCATTGGTAATGGATGACCGTAAATGTTTTGTGTGGATATTCTTTGCAAAAATATCGGAAAGTGATAAGGCGATGGCTTTAAAGTCATTGGACAAAGAGTTGTGGAAAATACAACAGTAAAATATACAACCATTTATTCTTAGGTTCTTTGTAAGTTGTCCAATTGTTCAAAGGTGGATCCGACATCTGTAGTTGTTTTACACTGAGTAAATGGTTGATGAGGTTTTGGTGATTCCAAATTGACTCTAAAGTCACAAAGATGCCTTTCACTGCGGAACGTCACTGGCACTGTAGCTTTGGTTCTCCGATGTGTTTCTGATTGCTGACGAGGTGATATTTAAAAAAAAATGTCTGATGATCTTATTGGTCCAGTAGGATCACCAGCGTGTAGAGTTTTTACTAGGAAAGTTTAGTTACGATTTTTTAAAGGAATGAAAAGGTTTAGTCTGTAAAAGCTACTAATTGAAGATGGTTAAGGTAATGATTTTTGGAAGTGCACTAGAAATGCCGAACTCTGGCAGTCATATCGAAAAGAGGCACATATGTGATATTTGTGGAAAGGTTAGCCTCTTCTTCAATCTTGATTCGATTAATTCAACATCATGGGCAATACTTCGCTAGATGGCAACGTTTTGGAGAATTTGGATCTTTCAAGGCCAATGAGCCTATGTCACTGCAATATCTACAGCTAACAGCCTGTGCTTAAAGAATTAGCCTAAAAGCCTAAACTTCATTGATGACAGATAAAAAGTGGTGAGTACTGTATGCATTAATCAAGCGAAATGCATATCGGAATGAAACGATAAAGAATGAAGAAGTTTAGCTGTAACTTTCTAGTTGAACTTTACATTGCAGGGTTTTCCGTACCACTCAATCCTTGAATCACATAAGCGCTGCCATACCGGTGAGAAGCCGTTCAACTGTCATTTTTGCGAGAAGAAATTCGCTCAGAAAGCCACTCTACAAGTACACGAACGAACGCATACAGGAGAGCGTCCGTAAGTCGGCATGAAATTTCGTAATCTAGCGGCGTAGAGAGACTTGGTGAGGTAAGAAACCCAGTTGCAGTACTCCAGCTTGTTCCATCGTAGTGTGATAGTGACATTGGAGAAGTGAATCCTCTTCGAGATGTAAGACCCTTATGAATCGACTGCTCGTTGGGCACCACCAACGAGCAGTCGATTCATATAATAATACATGCCTGTCATAATAATCTGATGTCTTGAACGCTCATCAGTAAGGCTGTATTCATTCTAACAACGAGCGAAAATTTTTCAGTGAATTTCGTTTGCTGGAGTAACACAAGGAGTACCACACTTATTATGAGAATGATTTCATTTTTATTGTTCTTGAAGGGCTAGCTTACTAGATTTTATTGTGAGGACTGGTCACTGAAATTTTGCTCATCGGATTCTCCTGGAGAGGGCATGACGCTTTTAACTGTGGGAGGCGACCTTCAACCGTCTCTCTGGCACCTCTTGGCTTTTGACCGAATTGGATTGCGGGATACATTTTTGTATTGCGTGCACAGAAAATCATCTTTCAGATCGTCATTTGCGGTTATTGTCGCTATTATCGCCGCTCATATTTTTCCTTCGTAAGAGTTTCGATAGAATCTCTCGTCTCGCTTGTATATGCTTTAATTCATAACAGAAACAGCGGACACAGTCGAAGTGTTGAAATCGTAAACGAATCACACAGCTGAAATTTAACCCGACATAACTGTAAGATGTTCCTCCTTTTGTAGGCGTAACTATAAAACCGTGAAGGATAAGGTGTTCCGCGTTCATCAGTCTCTTAGGAATGCGCCATGCATTTGACTCCATTCGTAGCATCGTAGAAGTGATTGGATGTATATTTGGCGTACTAATGGAGGCTGCCAATGTATCAACTCATCGTGATCATCTTCCTAGACAAGCCGGTTACTAATTTGCAAAGATTGGTGTGCTTGGAACTCAAGATCCAACGTGTGTATTCATTGCTGAGTTATTCTAACCACTACACTACACGTTGCACACATTTGTAGCCATAGCTAATAAAAATCGAATTTTATGAGCAGAGCAACCAACTTTTAGAAGAATAGCTAATCAGAGAGCAGCAAATCCGCTGAGAGAGTAACGAAAGGCTTCGATTTCAGGTATAAGTGTCGCTATTGTGAGAAGACGTTCGCGCAGTATGGTACGAAAACAGTACACGAGAAAAGTGCCCATCTAGGTGAGTGGCCCAAGGCGCTGAGTTTGCGCCAGTCTGTTTCGGTCGAGGAGAGCTTTTCTGTATCGAAATAAAATGCTCTAATGACACTGCGGCGCTCCGCTGAACGGCTGGAAGCTAGTTACCGTCGGTCAATATAGTAGTCATACACAATGTCAGCTTACTTCCTTGAGAACAGGTCTTAAATGATCGAAATTCTTGCTGCTATATCGTGCAGTCTCGTACTCACATAAGCTAGTCTCGTTCAGGAATTCGTAACTACAAATGCCCGAAGTGCGATAAATGTCTGTCATCGCCGAGTGCTTTGTACACGCATAAGAAGACTCACGGCGAGAAGACGTTTCAGGTCAGTCGTGACGACGTTCGCATTGGGTCCTACGACGACAGACGAGAACAACTGATGAAACCTTACGATAAAATGAAAACTTGCGGCCAATTATTTAACAAGAAGGAAAATGAAAGTTGTGTAGAAAGTTCATGAAAAGTTTAAAAGATAAAAAGTAAAAATACGGATTTGATTGTGGAAATTTTCACTTGTACAGAATTCGATCTGTCTAAAAGGAGTAGATCTGTATATCTGTGAAGACTGCAAAGGGTTTAATTTATCCATAAAATGCTATAAAAATTAGACCGCGATACCAAAATTTGTCTTTTAGCTAAAGTTTAGTTCAATACTGGAGACTTTAATTTTCTGACGGTCTTGTTCTTGAAAAAGAATTCCTGCTTAATGCCAGAGATCAGGTTTTTTTATATTGAAAAAGCGTCTGAATGCCCTAAGTTAACGCATTTCGTGTGCATCTCCTTTCCTCGAAACTTATGTTGTAACGATGAAAAGAGGAAAAACGAAAAACGAGAATCTCGTATTTTCCCTGGGGTTTTATGGCTAGAGGACTCTTCGTGGTTCATTTTGGCCACGAAAGTCTTTGAGGTTGTCCTGATTTCAGTGCGAATTCTGCCCGAAAACGTTCACGCTAAAAAACTATCTGAAGCTTCATGTTAAACAAGTTCATGAGCAGAACGAAAGGAAGCACGTGTGTCGATTCTGCGGAAAAAGTTTTGCTTACGCCGGAAGCTTGCAGGTATGTACGTTCAACTAGGGAACAAAGACTCTTGGTTGAAGAAACTCTGATATCTCCTAACATTTATATTGGAGGATAAGAAGTAATTTCAAGTCTGGCATTTCACGTCATTCCATGTGTTTTTCTTCCTGTTTCATTCAATAGCATGACTCGAAACTTATGTTGTAACGATGAAAAGAGGAAGTGGGGTTTTATGGCTAGAGGACTCTTCGTGGTTCATTTTGGCCACGCCTCGAAACTTATGTTGTAACGATGAAAAGAGGAAAAACGAAAAACGAGAATCTCGTATTTTCCCTGGGGTTTTATGGCTAGAGGACTCTTCGTGGTTCATTTTGGCCACGAAAGTCTTTGAGGTTGTCCTGATTTCAGTGCGAATTCTGCCCGAAAACGTTCACGCTAAAAAACTATCTGAAGCTTCATGTTAAACAAGTTCATGAGCAGAACGAAAGGAAGCACGTGTGTCGATTCTGCGGAAAAAGTTTTGCTTACGCCGGAAGCTTGCAGGTATGTACGTTCAACTAGGGAACAAAGACTCTTGGTTGAAGAAACTCTGATATCTCCTAACATTTATATTGGAGGATAAGAAGTAATTTCAAGTCTGGCATTTCACGTCATTCCATGTGTTTTTCTTCCTGTTTCATTCAATAGCATGCTTTTTAAATTTTTTGGTGCATGCCTATGATTTATTTCCTGGGTGAATAATTGGAAGAATATTATCACAAGGTTGGTAAGATATTAGCGAAACTGAGAGGCTCACGTGAACTTCGATCCCCGCGATTACCCTCTCCGGTAGCTGACGTGTTATCCACTGACCGTACGAAAGCTTTTGCTTTGGTTTTTCTTCAGCTAATTTTTTTTGCCCTAACGTTAATATAAGCAATGGCTTCATCAAGAATGATATGGGTAGCACAAATTGGCATTGAACCCAGTTAAGTTGAAGGTGCTGAAGAAATCACAGCTTTTTAACTTTTATTTATCGTCATTCTTTTCTCGTGACAGGGTAATGTGTGGAACACGATCACAATAGTCCTGAGTTATGACAAAAACTCGAGACCTTAGGTGAGCTTCGAACACGTGACGATTGTCTTTTCCCGGGGCTTGAAAAAATGTTATTTCCTTCACTCCTGCTTTTCTCACACCCAAATAAGATTGTCGTGTAGGACAGTCCTCATCGTTCTCTTTGTATTGTTTGTTTCATTGTTTCTCTTTGTAATGTTTGTTTCTGTCTTCATTTGGCGTCTTGGCAGGTGCACGTGCGAACACATACCGGCGAGCGACCGTATCGATGCAGTTACTGCCCGAAGGCGTTCGCCAGTCAGGGCAATCTGCAGTCACACGAGAGGACGCACACCGGCGAACGGCCATACTCGTGCGGTGCCTGTGGACGCAGCTTCATCCAGGTAACCACCATTGGCAAATATCCATTCTCTCTAATATCGAATCAGTATAACTCGCTGACCCATTTCCACTCATGTTTGTGCAACAGAAGCATTTTTATCTAGGTCTATTTTTATTCATATCGTCCGTCCTCACCCATTTTGCTGGTCTTAGTATTTTTTTTTACGCATTTTGCTTATCTTCTCTCTTTACTCTGGTGAAATCACATTTTCATTTTAGAGAACTGGGGAGCCGTGTAGTGCTGTGCATCACATGCGTGGTTGCTGTTTTGATCCAGCACCTGGGATCTCATCTTGTAGGCACAGAGAAATTGTCCAAGAGAGGCTGCCTAGATCCACAAAGGGCAGCAACTGCTTGTGGTGAAGACGTGGTAGGATCACCAAAGCATTCCAATGAGGATGATTTCTATCAGTATTCAACAACATTTATGAAGGAGACAAAGTGCTCGTGTGGCAACCTAATACAGGCGCAACGAGAAGACCTCTGTGGATGAGTTATGCGAAGCAACGAAGAGAATGTAAGAAGTGCTGTCATCTGCACAATATTTGAGACTGGGTCATATGGGTCATTTTTAACACGGGCACATATACTTTGCGGTTCCTAGCACTTTTGATTTGTTTCCTCGCATCTGTCTTCCGCTAAGCTCTTCGAACTCTTCGCTTGTGAGTTCTGTTGCTGCTTGAGAGCTGTTGTTTTCTTTATGAATGTCGTTGAATGCTGTTCGAGTTGATTCTCGTTGGAGTCCTGGGATAGTCGGGCAAGAAGGTTCCCACTTGGATTACAGAGAATGGCCTATTTGCTGGCAAGTCTGGTACCAACTTCCTGACTCTGAAGGGATGAGAGGCTTGGTGAGCCCTTAACGCGGTGGGACCTGCATTGTGTTTATGATAAACTGCATCACGGCCACTGCACCACCTGCTTCAAATAGTGAAAAATAAGTTAGATAAGCAACCAAGGAAGCAATCACGAAACATTTTATGTGAAAATGGGTTCAAGGTATCTGTAACTGACAAGCAATTTAAATAATGGTGTAAATATACCATAAGTATATGGTATACTATTGCGTGCCGTAAGAAGTGTATTGAACTTCGAAATATATCTACAACGATGCTGAGATATTTGCAAAACTCTAGACCGCAGGTGTCTATGGCAGAGATTCATAGAACTAGCTGAAAGACAGGCGAAACGAAGGACCCGCATGGTGTGGTGAACGCGTTACTCCCCGGAAAGGATAATAACGCATTCGTTCCCCACCATGGACACCTGCGATCCAGAGTTTTGCAAATGTCTCAGCATCGTTGTAGTTATATTTCGCATTATAACCTGCCATTAAAAATAGTAGGGAGTAAATAAAACGGTTAAGAACTTCGAAATTTCCGTCCCGTCTGCTGAACTGATAGCGAGTTTGACAATCAACAAAAGCTAGTAGAAAAGATAAACATTCATCCTAATCATGAACAAACTTGTATGTCCAACAATTTCTTATATTTGACCGCATTCCAGAAATCGCAATTGATTGCACACGAGGCGACTCACGCATCGTCGATGGCCATCGCTTCACCGAAAGAAGGCGTACAGGTCGCAGATGATGTCGCTCCAGAGAAGAAGACCAACGCCGTCGCAGTTACCGGCGACTATCAGTGCAAATTCTGCGGCAAACGATATGCCTACGCTAGTAGCTTGTACGTGCATACAAGACTACATACGGGAGAACGACCATTTAGGTAGACATAGGCAATCCCTAAGCCAGGCTTGAGAGACACCGGTTTCCTGAAATTGAGAGCATAGCATTCGACTTCTATTCATTAAAAACTCGACACTCGATTCCTCGGGGGAAAGTATCCAGAATTCATTTGCGTGACAGAGTTTGAAAGCTTCAGTATAGCCGAGTTACAAGATGGCCATATTATGGGTTCATTAAGGGATAAATTCGAACCCTTTTTTCATGCTACAACTAATTTTGTTGTCTTTCTTTGATGAGCTTACACGAGGTTGATAATAATATTTATTATCGGCTAACGTTTCGACGTCTTCGTCTTCATCAGAGCCGATGATCCGAGTCGATGGTCCACGCTTGTCATTCGTCTCGATGTGGCGGCTTCGCCTTCGTGTCGAGTCAGGTCTTCTTCAGCGGTCCATCTCCTCGATTGAGGCATACTCCTTCAGTGATGCCAATACTCCTTCAATATTATTATCAACCTCGTGTAAGCTCATCAAAGAAAGAATGCATATTGATTAAGCACACCGAGGTTCAAGGAAAGTCGGTTTCGAGAAGACCTCTGTGGATGAGTTATGCGAAGCAACGAAGAGAATGTAAGAAGTGCTGTCATCTGCACAATATTTGAGACTGGGTCATATGGGTCATTTTTAACACGGGCACATATACTTTGCGGTTCCTAGCACTTTTGATTTGTTTCCTCGCATCTGTCTTCCGCTAAGCTCTTCGAACTCTTCGCTTGTGAGTTCTGTTGCTGCTTGAGAGCTGTTGTTTTCTTTATGAATGTCGTTGAATGCTGTTCGAGTTGATTCTCGTTGGAGTCCTGGGATAGTCGGGCAAGAAGGTTCCCACTTGGATTACAGAGAATGGCCTATTTGCTGGCAAGTCTGGTACCAACTTCCTGACTCTGAAGGGATGAGAGGCTTGGTGAGCCCTTAACGCGGTGGGACCTGCATTGTGTTTATGATAAACTGCATCACGGCCACTGCACCACCTGCTTCAAATAGTGAAAAATAAGTTAGATAAGCAACCAAGGAAGCAATCACGAAACATTTTATGTGAAAATGGGTTCAAGGTATCTGTAACTGACAAGCAATTTAAATAATGGTGTAAATATACCATAAGTATATGGTATACTATTGCGTGCCGTAAGAAGTGTATTGAACTTCGAAATATATCTACAACGATGCTGAGATATTTGCAAAACTCTAGACCGCAGGTGTCTATGGCAGAGATTCATAGAACTAGCTGAAAGACAGGCGAAACGAAGGACCCGCATGGTGTGGTGAACGCGTTACTCCCCGGAAAGGATAATAACGCATTCGTTCCCCACCATGGACACCTGCGATCCAGAGTTTTGCAAATGTCTCAGCATCGTTGTAGTTATATTTCGCATTATAACCTGCCATTAAAAATAGTAGGGAGTAAATAAAACGGTTAAGAACTTCGAAATTTCCGTCCCGTCTGCTGAACTGATAGCGAGTTTGACAATCAACAAAAGCTAGTAGAAAAGATAAACATTCATCCTAATCATGAACAAACTTGTATGTCCAACAATTTCTTATATTTGACCGCATTCCAGAAATCGCAATTGATTGCACACGAGGCGACTCACGCATCGTCGATGGCCATCGCTTCACCGAAAGAAGGCGTACAGGTCGCAGATGATGTCGCTCCAGAGAAGAAGACCAACGCCGTCGCAGTTACCGGCGACTATCAGTGCAAATTCTGCGGCAAACGATATGCCTACGCTAGTAGCTTGTACGTGCATACAAGACTACATACGGGAGAACGACCATTTAGGTAGACATAGGCAATCCCTAAGCCAGGCTTGAGAGACACCGGTTTCCTGAAATTGAGAGCATAGCATTCGACTTCTATTCATTAAAAACTCGACACTCGATTCCTCGGGGGAAAGTATCCAGAATTCATTTGCGTGACAGAGTTTGAAAGCTTCAGTATAGCCGAGTTACAAGATGGCCATATTATGGGTTCATTAAGGGATAAATTCGAACCCTTTTTTCATGCTACAACTAATTTTGTTGTCTTTCTTTGATGAGCTTACACGAGGTTGATAATAATATTTATTATCGGCTAACGTTTCGACGTCTTCGTCTTCATCAGAGCCGATGATCCGAGTCGATGGTCCACGCTTGTCATTCGTCTCGATGTGGCGGCTTCGCCTTCGTGTCGAGTCAGGTCTTCTTCAGCGGTCCATCTCCTCGAATGAGGCATACTCCTTCAGTGATGCCAATACTCCTTCAATATTATTATCAACCTCGTGTAAGCTCATCAAAGAAAGAATGCATATTGATTAAGCACACCGAGGTTCAAGGAAAGTCGGTTTCGAGGCATTAATACGCTTTGTGCTAGCTAATGATAACACCGACTTCTGCACGATGTGCGCGATGATACATGTCCGGAAAAAAAACAAGTAGTTATCAACGGACATTATCATTATATCCACCATCAGCATCGTGTATAAAAAGGCATCACTGAAGGAGTATGCCTTATTCGAGGAGATGGACCGCTGAGGAAGACCTGGCTCGACACGAAGGCGAAGCCGCCACATCGAGGCGAATAACAAGCGTGGACCATCGACTCGGATCATCGGCTCTGATGAAGACGAAGACGTCGAAACGTTAGCCGATAATAAATATTATTATCAACCTCGTGTAAGCTCATCAAAGAAAGAATACATATTGATTAAGCACACCGAGGTTCAAGGAAAGTCGGTTTCGAAGCATTAATTTTGTTGTGTTGTGTAAAATTCAAAAAAACGGTTGCATGGAAAATTTTATCCTTCAACATAGGCTTCTCCGAACTACGAAATTAATTAGGCCGTTATTATTAGTGGTTTCTTCTGCCAATCATCTGTTTATCGTTAAACTACATAAAATTTCTTCCCACTTTTCGAAAAAGGAATAAAAAAGAGACGTCATCTAGGATTTCTAATATGATTTGTATTTTGTAGGTGTCAGTTCTGCGATAAGTCGTTCACTAACCAAGGAAACATGCAAGTTCATAAGCGAGTGCACACCGGCGAAAGACCGTAGGTGGAGAAGATTGAGAGCAGGAGAAAGACAGCCATTGAGAGAGAAGAAGAACAGGGAGAAAAAGAATCTTTGTTCTATGAAAGAGCGAGGGAGAGGGAAAGAGAGAGCAAATGAACTCATTATGAATGCCGCTTGTTTACAGATATACGTGCACCACTTGCGGAAAGAGTTACGCGCAAAAGGTCGGATTGAATATCCACTTAGAGCAGTGCGAAGCGCATATGGCTAAGCGACAATCAGAAATCTGCGTGAAAGTCGATACCGATCTCGACTGTTCGGACAGCGATCGAAAAGCTGACTTCTCTTTGCCAAACATATATGCCAGTAAGTTGTTAAAGCTGACTGATCTCTGACGGAAATAGAAAAAGAAAGGCTGGAAAGAGACTGCTTCTAGACGTAATTAACTACCTGGTGCTTGTTTTTTTTCCAAAATAAAACTTTTCTTTTAGAAAATTCTCCTCCCGTGAGCATCAATCAAGTCAATTCTTTGTCGAGATTCCCTCAATGGAACATGCCGGACATTCTCCGCAGAGAACCCGTCTCTTCTTACGAATTCCAACCAACTACAACCACTACTACCGTCAAATGAACTCATTATGAATGCCGCTTGCTTACAGATATACGTGCAACACTTGCGGAAAGAGTTACGCGCAGAAGGTCGGATTGAATATCCACTTAGAGCAGTGCGGAGCGCATTTGGCTAAGCGACAATCAGAAATCTGCGTGAAAGTCGATACCGATCTCGACTGTTCGGACAGCGATCGAAAAGCTGACTTCTCTTTGCCAAACATATATGCCAGTAAGTTGTTAAAGCTGACTGATCTCTGACGGAAATAGAAAAAGAAAGGCTGGAAAGAGACTGCTTCTAGACGTAATTAACTACCTGGTGCTAGTTTTTTTTCCAAAATAAAACTTTTCTTTTAGAAAATTCTCCTCCCGTGAGCATCAATCAAGTCAATTCTTTGTCGAGATTCCCTCAATGGAACATGCCGGACATTCTCCGCAGAGAACCCGTCTCTTCTTACGAATTCCAACCAACTACAACCACTACTACCGTTGATACATCACCGGTTGCTGCGCCATTCTGTGCTCTTGAGGTAGGGTGGTTCTTACTGCAGTATTACGTATTCACTGTAGAATATGTAAAACAGACCATGAGCAGAGAAGGGTGTTATGAAATGTATTACACCACATAAGCTCACCGTAGATGAATGTAACCTTTCTTTTGTCGTGCAAAGGCGGCAGTGGCAAGACTAATGTACTTGGAGAGAATACTTTTCCAGCACGCTCCACCAGACTATGGACCACTGACGGCATCAAAGCCACTTATTCATCACGACGTGACCATGTCGGAGACGTCGGCGTTCTACACGCCTGCCTGCACTAAGTCCGTCGAACCGGTGCTTAGTGGTATGACTGCGTTGAAAGGTATGTTCTATATCCCGAACATCCTCATTTTTCCTCTGAAAATGAAAATCACTAGGGTGCTAAGACGACTGTGGTTTGCAGAAAACATAAACTCTTGGAACCCTCATATTAAAAACGGAAGAATAATGCTCTATCCTGAGTTCCCAGTAGGTAGTCGGATTTCTACTGTTTCCTTAACGAGGGCGCGTGTGACGCAGTGGTTGGAGGCGCCACTGCGACACGCACGTGGAATAGATCTCTGCGCCCATGGCCCACCAAGCCTTCCATCCCTCCGGGGTCCGCAAATTGGTACCAGACTTGTCTGGGGGATAGCAGCACTGGCTCGATACATCGGCAGGCCACCGCGAGTCATTGTAAAGACCAGACATGCATTTATTCACCTCCAACGATGTTTAATGAAGTCGAATGCATGGCGCATCCTTCAGGGATTGATCAACGCTGAGAGCTTTTAGAGAGCTTTCTTTAACGAGCTAGTTAACGAAAAGAATCGTTTTAATGGTGTTTTAAGAAAAGATAATGCAGAAATTATGCTTATTATATGCAAACTTCATGATATCTTTGGCTTATTCACTGAAATTAATTTAACCTTGGTTGTTAAACTCTATTATACTAGTTAACGAAAAGAATCGTTTTAATGGTGTTTTAAGAAACGATAATGCAGAAATTATGTTTATTATATGCAAACTTCATGATATCTTTGGCTTATTCACTGAAATTAATTTAACCTTGGTTGTTAAACTCTATTATTTTTGACACACAAGAGAGACAGTCGAAGCGAAGGACCCTCATGGCGTGGTGGTGAACACGTTAGCCCCCGGAAAAGATAATAACGCTTTCGTTCCCCACCACAGATCCCTGCGGTCCGGAGTTTTGCAAATAGCTCAGCATCACTGTGGTTGCGTCTATTGTGTTTGTTGCCATAACAAGTGACAAGACAACAATTTCGTTAACAAGGCGAAGATACATAGCGCTATAAGGCTTAGAGGTTAATTATTCCTGAGTTTTCAATGCGTACCTTAGCTTATTACACTTATTTACAGGACTAGTCGAAAATGGTCTCAGTCCTCAGCTACTGCCTTTGCCGAATATTCTCTCGCAGCAGTTGCTGAACACTCAGTTGCTCATCCAGCAACTGCAGAATAACGATGCACTGCTGTCGCTTCTCAATCACAGTGTCTCAGCCATGCAACCACCAGTGCCATCGACGGCACCATTGGTGCAAACCACAACGCTGCCACATTCTTTTTTCGAAACTCTATTTCCGACTTGCCTTATGCAATCCAGTTTGCCCGTCTCCAGTCAGCCAACCCTGCTTCCTTATAACATGGAAGTGAAATCTGAATCGATGTTGGTGTAGCAGACCGACAGACCGACACATTTTTGCCAGACTTTTGAGGTACATACACACATACCGGTCCGTCAGCCAACTTACACCAACACAACGAAAGCATATCTGAAATTTTTGTCTTGTGGTGTGCGTTGTATTTATTCTAATCTCGAGCTTGCGTCTCCCAAGCTCGTTTCCTGTGTTACTTGACCTTTCTGCATCAGTAATTTGATTCCAAGATGATGTGCCATTGAGCATCACTTTTTAAACGGTGTCCGTTTTTGTCTTTCATTTGCCCTCGTTTTCCACCACCGCCTACGTTTTACCTCGAAATCGGTGACAGGAGGAGGTGATGATGCTATCATCAGGCTGAATGCCATTACCGTTGAGGATCCATTTTTTCCTACTGCTGAAATTATTGCCGTGACTTTCCTTTTCACTTCCGTTGTTGAGTTCTAATGGAAAATTGTGGACGTCGTGTAACGAGTCACGCTCACTTCGTGAATAATTGTCCTCTCGAATGAGGTCATCGTCCGAAAAGAGTTGGATGGTCGACAAATGCCCTTCTTTGGTTCTCAGTTCTTTCTTGTTTCTCCGCCATTCATGTGCTTTCTACCCATCATACTTCGACTATTATTTCTATTCATTCTCTCCAATATGTCTGCAGTACACGGTAGGTCAATGTTGAAATATTTGCACGTTTTGTTTTGTCTCCTTTTTAATGCTTAGTGTTGCTTTCTTCTTCGTTCATAATATAAGCGAAATCCTCCTGTTTTTGATCTCATTCTCTGTGAACGATATTTAGCCTGTTCTTTCTTGCCGAGTGATATTTTGTTTATAGAAAAATCTGGTCATTGAGGGAACCCTGTTGTTATGGTCTGGTTCACTCTTTCATTGTCGATAGTCAATCAACAAAATTATTTATAACGTTGCTATAATGTATATAATAAAGTATTTGTTGAAATTTCCTTGTTTTAGAGAACATTAGGTCGCACTTTGTGTAACCTATGTTGTGGATACGATAGGAAACCTACAGTAGCGTAAAAGTGCTAGTTTCTTAGGTTATGGTTGAGATAACTACGTTTCTCAGCAAAAATTACCTCTGATCTCTTCTTAGTACAACCAGCTGTATGGTATTTTAACATAATCCCGATACATTTATTTCTTATGCGATTTGGATACTAATGACCTTGCCAGTCTCTATTCCTTTGGCTTTTAGGGGCTTAACTTCCTCTGTGGACCCCATTGAACCTTTTGAAGCACGAATAAAAAGGATTGCAAAATAAGAAATACAAAGAATAAAACCTTTTAGCCTTTTGAATCTTTATCTATAGATTTTTATGAAAAAATTGACAAAAGTTTTGTGTATAGAAGTAGTTACATGTATACGTATAGTATTCTTCAGAGTAAGGCTGAAACCTAAACAGTCTGTTAATAGACATGTTTCTTTTTCTGAATAGTGATTATTTTACGACGAAGAAGGTAAAGGATAAATTGCTTGACATTGGTGAATCCCTGTTGGATGCACCGTGCATTCGACTCCATTAAGCAGGATGGAGGTGACTAAAATGATATGGGGCCAGTACACTCACTTGATTCGGCCTACTGACGTATCGAAAGTCATTGTCTTGATTGGTTCGTTCTTGAGCGTTAGCACGTGCTGGTCTCATGATCATGTTTCAGTTCAACGCAAAGGTAACCACTCATCTTGTCGATAGTAGGACCGGGGAATTCTTGTCTACCCTTGGAGTTAATGCTTCTATTTGCTTCATTTATTTGTCGACGGCCCTTCTCATTATATATTCAGTTCATCCATGCTTCCTGTTTGATCTGCATTCTGCTGAAATTCGAAGAAGAGATGTTTTTAGAAAGGCTGGGAAACGCAGTCCAGCTTTATGTCGTGAGCGCCGGCCGAGTTTAAGAGGCTCCAATGTAAGCGGTGCATAAAATTCTCGATGCGATTGAGATGTCTTCTGAATTTCTAGAAATGTGTGTGGTTTGCATCTTCCAGCCTAAGCGAGGTCCATCGTGATTTTGCTTAATGATATTTGATTTGCACCTGCATTCCTGCTCTTGCTTGGAACCCCGGATTCAAAGGAAAAAGCTCGGAATCCCTTTTCAGTTCAATTTCTGAAGTTTACGACGATGTTGGAACTGAAGTAGAACTTCATCACTTTTTCTGAAAGAAAAGAAAGGGCAGAAATTACAGTTCCATTCTTCATGGGATCAGTCCTGATGACTTTTCCTTGAACTGCTTCTTTTCTTCGGCTTGGTTGTTTATGTAAGCTTTCATTCTTTAGGTGTTGCTTCAATCAGTTTTTGTTCTTACGACTATAAATCCTTCAGAGATCTTCTACAGGTGTTATTTATATTTCTTACAAACTGTGTGACTATTCTGAAATTCGATCGAGCTGCAGTTTTCCTCATTTCTACAATAACTCCTTGATGTTGGTGTAGATAAGATGCGATATTTCTGATTGAAAAACTGAGAAGTAGTCGAGACAGTTTTTAGTCCCTTGACAACAACGTCGAAGTGTTCCGTCGGTCTCTTTTCACTGTGGAGAGAAAGCATTAACGTCCAGAATGCACATGTTTGCTATTTCCCCGTCG
The DNA here is from genome assembly GCA_009735665.1 of Angiostrongylus cantonensis. Classification (NCBI taxonomy): domain Eukaryota; kingdom Metazoa; phylum Nematoda; class Chromadorea; order Rhabditida; family Metastrongylidae; genus Angiostrongylus; species Angiostrongylus cantonensis. The sequence goes on from MQTX01000056.1 coordinate 2,025,039, forward strand.
AGAGACGGCAATCTCTAACAACAATTGTGGTGTCTTCAAGGTAGTTTCGATTGGAAGTCATTTGCTCCAAATATTCATAGGGACCATCCGCTTCGTCGGTTCATAGGTTGTTAAGATGATTTGAGTTAACCGTAATGGTTCCACGAGTACCCATTTTATACCACTGCTTGACGTCCACGTGCACCATCAACACCGAGAGGTAAATGTTTGGGAGAATTGGTAAAGACAGACTAGCAAAAAGCAAAGCACCTGCAGATTTCATTGGTAGTGGCTCTCAAATGACTAAAACATTACTGGTCTTGCCATATTAAGGTTGCTTTTCAAGTAATTTTTGTTGCTCAAGAAACAGCGTCTAATCTGAATCCACCATTGATGATCTTTTTATGGCATACAATTTGACTCTACAGATTTAACCTCTCGTTTCTTTCAGTTTAATCAGTGAGAATAGTGATGTGAAAAGATTTAGTTTCGCATTCTCTATCTATTTATTAAAAACGGGTTAATTTCTGTATCAATATGATGAGATGCTGAGGATGTAGTTTGACTAGGCGGAGCTTCAATAAGAATCGGAGCATCGAATGCGGTTGGAACTTTGATCAATGATTTCTGGTAAATTTTCATCGCTTTCCGGCAAATCTTCAACTATAGTGAAAACGCTCGTTAATTTTTGATATGCCTGATCGAGTGTGTTCTAGCTCTGATAAATTGATAGTAAAGTAAATGGAATATGACCACATGAACCAATTGTTGAGCTAAAGAAATGACAGTAATATTTTCCTTTGTTTGCATTTCTCAAATGTGTTTGTCCTTGTCGCTTTTAACAAAGATCGATATCACAATGATAAAATCTCGAAAACACTTCTGAATGTGTAGATCCAAGGCTTTCCGTCAGTCTGATTACATGTTGTATTGGTGACTTTGCAACTCACAGACTGACTTTGGTCGCGCGCAGATAGTCGAAATCACCTGTTCACCTGCACTTCGGATCAGATTGTGAATTAGAGCTAATACTATGAAAATGTTTCATTTCCTAATAACATTTGAATAGAGTTGTAGGATTTAATCGGCATGTAGGTGATATATGTATTGATTCCAATGTATATCTGAGACATTGTAAGAAAAACTTGTGAAAATCCAGGCATAATGCATACCGTTAATAGCCAACAGGCAACCTTGTGCGTTGATATCAATACATACGTGAGGCAGAATGGACTGCTTGTATTGATTTAAATACATAGTTTATCCGGCCGCGATACATTATGTACTCATGAGATAACCTATCCAACGGAGGTGTTATGCTCCTGCTCTATGAAGCTGCTCTGTGCAGTTAATAATTTGCAAAAAACCATTTCTTCTAACAACTTTTTCAGTAGACACTGCATGTGACGAAAATTTAGGCCTAGTCCTAAGTGGCCGCTGCGAAGAAATAGGAGTAGTCGCATGTGATCCAATCTTATAAAAAAAATATGTCATAGTTTCTAAAAAGATGATTGATACTACTTGAAGAATAGAATTAAAAGTGATGAAAAATGCTATATCTAATCCTTTTTGTGAATGATGTGGCACAGAAAAAATGACGAGAAGAAACGCTTGTTGATAGTGAAACGAATGGTAAACGAGCGGAATCCACGTTAGAACTGGTGAAGCGTGAGCGTCTCGATTACTGTTCTTTCATAGACCAGTGAAAATGACGACAGTGAACAGCGAGGCATGCAATGAGGATAAAGTGGCTGATCTTGGATACTTGGATGCTTGGATGGCCCATCTTCACTGGTTGTGTTTGTCCCAGCATAATTCCCATTTCTTCGGAGTTTTGCTGGTATATCCATTGTGGCGCCCTGGAGTCCCTGAGGTCGGCGTAGTCGATATCTGCCGCAGTTCGTCACCACTACAGGCCGTTGCTGCTCGTGTGGGTAAGAGCGAGATTTGCCAGCCACCATGCGACTACTTTAATACCAGGACAGTGGTGGATCCTGGTATTGGTTTATTCTTAGCTGGGGTTCCTGATGGAAACGCCGTACTCCTTCTCATCTTGGGAAACCCGTAGGGGGGATGAATTCCCCCACTGTGCATCGCAGCTCGACACTCGGGGACACCAAGATGAGGCGGTAATCCGTTGGGAGGAAGTGGCTGATCATACAATACAAAATCCATCGTGTTACTACAGAATATACTAGTCTTGAATGATAATTTGAAAAAAGTCATAGATTCAATAATTTATTAGATTAGAGATGGAATCATGGTCGTAATCAAGAAATGAACGTATTTCTCGTTTGAAGACTGTTATGTTAGCTAAACGGATACCCTCTTACATGACTCCGAACACAACTTCTAGGATGATGCCATACAAATAGAAAATGTTAATGTCTGATTGAGACCTGAAAAACTTGATAATCCAACTCTCTTCGAAAACGAAGATCAGCCGCATTGATGGAGGGTAGGTGAAGAACGGTCCTATATAAAAGAACACCACTAAGTGAGGTTAAATTATTTGATCGGTGCTGCGCGCCAAAGGATTTTACTCGACGTGTCTACGAGGATTCGCACCTCAGGGAACTGCTTTCTAGTCAATATCTCGATTCATTGCAGGTTTCAAGAAACCGACGGTGTGAAAACGTTAGGTGCAATAATAAATTGTAAAAACTTTCTTCAAAATTGTTTATAAATCGAAATTTTTTCGAAGAATGATACATATGGCCTCACTTCTTTAACAAAAACTTCATATTGTACAGACTTCAATAATCAGAGTGACGTGAGTGATTTCGCACTGGAAGATTGGTCGGATTTTCAGCTTCGGAATGTGTTGGAGAGAACGCGACGACGTATTTGAGATCGGATGGCACTCGACTGATGGAGTTCCCCACTCACAGCATCTCTGACGTCTCACTCAACGTTTGTGCGGAAGCGTGCACTGATGACGCTGACGTAAGCACTGTACGCCAATATGTCGAGGCTCATGTAAGGCTATGGTAGTTGATGGAGTTAGTCCAACTTGATGTCAAGTTCAATGGTTCCTAGCTTGATTTCGTTTCAATGAACCGCCTTAAAAAGATGTAAAAATGACCGGGTCTTAACAGCATAGATGAAGAACTAAGGAGCGCTTAACATAGCAGTGTTGCCAGTCTTGAGTTTGATTTCAGGGCCACATGTGTTCATCTTTCGAGTACGATGCTCGTTCACGAGAATGCTTGGTCCACGCCGACGACGGGCAGCCGTTCGGGCCGTCCGTGCTCGCCAAAACGAACAAATCCGTCGCCTACTTTCAAAAAATGTGTGTCATAGGTAGGTGGACTCATTTCCCTCACCAAAGCTCCTCTAGTGTGTCGCCCTCATGTTAATCTGCTTTACAAGTTTGTAATGACAACGGTTTCCTTTTTTGAACTTTACAATTTCCGTAAAATTAGCCCTTAAATTAAACATCGCTTAATTTACCGAAATAATTTAGTTGTCACAGTGTTCAGTCTAATCCGTTGTTTATTTGATTATTATCCTATGATCCGCAACGGCGGCGACTGCCTGGGATAGTGACGACCTGGGCCAATGTTTGGCTAGGCTTACCTCGGGATTTCGGCGAAACACAATGGTCAAACCAGAAAAATTCCGAAAAATGGAGAACATCCTGGGACTCACATAACCAGTGAGAAAGGACTGCCGTCCGAGTATCCTAGGAAGTGTTGTGGTTATAATTTATATCACACCTGCCATGAAAAAGATTAGGCAGTAAATCAAAAGCGACAACACATGGTTACTATTTACTCGACCACTTATAAAAAGATATGCATCTTTAGTGTTAAAACATTTGCCTTTTGTGCCTTTTTTTTCATTTATTATCTAGTGTTCTTTACTTTGTTAAAATAGGGGACAGCATTAGCCGTGGTTATTGGTGTTTGGAAAGAAAAAGCCTACCAGATGGCTATCCATAGAATTGTGGAATATAAAACTGATGAGAATATTAGGTTTTTTTCTATCAGAGGTGCGTGTGGTGCAGTGGTTGGAAGCACCGCTACGACACACACACACACACACACACACACACACACACACACACACACACACACACACATTTGTCTAAGAGAATAACAGCACTGGCTCGATACACCACGGCCACCGTGAGTCATTGTAAAGGCCGGATATGCACTGAGTCACCTCTAGCGATGCTTAATGAAGTTGAATGCATGGTGCATGCCTCAGGGATTGATCAACGCCGAGAGCTTTTTTAGAGCTTTTCTATCACCGAATATGAAGTCGCTGATGATCTATTTTGTGTTTTGCAAGAACACAATGACCATAAGGAACCACTGTTCCTCTGCAGATCAGCAGCCACTATAGGACCACTTTTGTTCTCCGGAAGTGCGGATGGAGCTACTGAAGCTCTCGATTGCTAATGTCCATGATGTCCAGCAATAATTTCAATTCGTCGCGTCAAAGCTTTTTAGTCTTATAAGAGGGAAAACCCTTTTACAAGTAACCCAATGACATAATTAATGCTAGACAAGGGACATTGAACGCAAATTTTGTTACAATCACGTGCGTTTCATAGCGATCAAATCTTAGTTGGGAGAGAATTTGAGACTGCATTAATGACAGTATATTGGAATTGTTCAAAGACAAGTGGTAAGACAGTATCCAACTACAAGGTCTTCACAATCCGTCGTACGTACTTTCTCTTCAGGTGAGGCGCTCTGCTCATCACCGTATGCATTCGAACGCTTCCCGCAGAGCATCCTGATCGGACATGCAATGAAGGTACGACTTAGTTAGACTACAATCACCGGAATAAGGTGAAAGCATCCGTTGGCCAGAAACCAAAGTGTGAATGAAAGCGATTCACTTAAATGATATAGCGTCGATTTTGCACTTAGTAATGGATATCATTAACCATGATATGTTGCTCCAAAGCACATCACTCAGGTGCTGAACGTGACAGGACTGTCCGAGTGCCTCTCACAATGTCTTGCAACATCGTCATCATTAAGCACAGAGTGCCGTTCGGTGATGTACTTCTATGAGCGCGGCGAATGCATCATCAATCGTGAACGACGAGTTGATCGACCCGATCTGTTCGTCGAAGATGTGCAGAATCAACTAGTTGATTACTTTGAAAACAACTGTCACGACGGTGAGAAGTTCAGATGTATGCTTGATTAGAATGTAAGAAACCCAAATAAATTAAGAGAAACCGACTTTCCTTTAACCTCGGTGTGACTAATCAATATGGTATACTTGCATTCAATATAGGAAAGTCGGTTTCGAAATATTAACATGCTTTATACAAGCTAATAATAACACCAACTTCTGCACGATGTGCGCGATGATGTATGTTCGGAAGAAAAACAAGTAGTTATCAACGGACATTATCATTATACCCACCATCAGCATCGTTTATAAAAGGGCATCACTGAATGAGTGTGCCTCATTCGAGGAGATGGACCGCTGAGGAAGACCTGACTCGACATGAAGGCGAAGCCGCCACATCGAGACGAATAACAAGCGTGGACCATCGACTCGGATCATCGGCTCTGATGAAGACGAAAACGTCGAAACGTTAGCCGATAATAAATATTGTTATCAACCACGTGTAAGCTCATCAAGGCAAGAATACATATTAAATTAAGAGAATAATCCAGGAGAATACGGCTTTGGAACACAAATTTATGTGCCAGAATTTGCTTTGTAGTAGAAGTGATAATTTGGTCAAGACTCAGCTCCATATTTTCATTCTTTGCGATTACCAATGACTTGCAAACTGTCCTGCTAATAGGAAGGAAAAAACGAAACAAAAAGCGTTATGTCGCAACACTGAAAAACAGTATGGACACGAGCGTTGAAAAACCAAGAAATAAATAAAGAAGTGAAAAGATGGAAACGAAGACATAAGAATGAAAGGATAAAATTCAAAAGTGGAGCAGTACCTTGTTGGATTGTTGAGCTAACACGATCTTGCTTCTATTCTCACTGATCAGCATAGCGTTATTTTGCCAAATCCGGAAAGATAGTGGGTTGATTGCTCTGGAAAGCAGGAAGGAAACCACTACTGTGTGTATCCAGGATCGAATTTCTGTTAACCTACTGAAGCTTGAGATTTCTGAGTTCTAATTCATTGCATTAAAATAATGAGATTACATAATTCTACTCATGAAGTATGGTTAGAATAGAAGCATTTTATATTCTGAAGTTTTCTTCTACAAGAAGCTTCCTTTAAGGATGTTATTTTGATGTCGTATTTGTTAAATGGTTTCGTTAGAGTGAACGCATCAAATTCTCGTACCTTTCAACTTCTCATTAACGGTGAATATTTCATGAGGTACTCATTGGATGCGACGTTACTCAATGGACTAATGGTCTCTGAGGTACACATGAAAAAGCTAAGAATTATGTAGATATGCTTTATACTCTCGTTGAGCAAAACAATGTTTTACTTCAATCTTTATTGACGGAAAAACGGGCGTCTACACGGATTTCGCCTTCCTCAGAGCCTCGAAAGGTCAACTTGACTACATTCTACGTCACACCCCTCCATAAAGAAAAGAGAAGTAAAAAAACGAAGATTTCAACCGCACTGAAAACAAAACAACTGCTTAGCACGCTCTGCGCTTTCTATAAGTCTTGCACTGAGTTTGTCACGTGGAGGTCAATTGCAGAGTCCACATGAAAGCGTAATGTGTCTCTCCCATTGAAATAACAGTCTTAGATACAGTATGTTATCACACGTGATTATGAGGCATTCCCTCTGCGGTTCACTTTCGGATTTTTGGAATGCATCTTGAATGCCTCGAGAGTTTCGTGCGGCGGCGTTTTCGATTCCTGTGCGGTGATCTCAGCTTCTACTTCAAAATCTTCCCTGTTATTGTCTCTGTGTCCGATGCCCACTTAGTGGAGTATTTAGTTTAACTCTAAGTTCACCGACTAGAGTTTTTTTTATAGGAATTCAGAGTGGTCTACCCGTATCGCCAATGTATTCGGCCTCGCTCACCTTGCAAGAGATCGGATAAAGCGTATCCAATCTCTTGCAATCAACGTCTCTGTCGTTGGGTCACATTGCACAGCTCTTCATTGTTGTACATAGGCGGTCATACAGGCGGTTACGAACTATCTGGTGTCTTGGAGTGCTCCACGGTTGTTACCGAATTTTTCATAAGCAGCTGTTCTTTAGCAACGTTTTATAGCTGCACTTATTTCCTTGGAAATATATGACAGGATAAACAGGACTTCATTTTCGCTAGAATAATCGTTCAGGGACGTGATTTTCCCTCTACGCCTATTCCGAGATGCTAGTCTCATTGCCATTGGAAATGGCTGTTTGCCGCGCCAATTTCGAAGATTCTTACTTCTCCTCTCTACCTGTGCGCGCGCTGGTGGTTGTTCGAAACGGGTTTTTTACAAATGGCCTTTTCATGTGAAGGAGTGAGAAGAGCGGTACAAGGAAATAATGTGACATGATTATCTCTTGATATGAATTGTTAATTGAAAATTTAATATATAAGACTATTGTACATCTCACAGAGAATTGTCTCGGTTCCTATGTCTACAAGGTGTGCGTGTGGTGCAACTGTCAGAGGCGCCTTTCGACACACACATGGGATCTGTCCCCGAGTATGTTGTTCACCAAGCTTTCCATCTCTCCGGGTTCAGCGAATTGGTACCATACTTGTCTGGGAGGACAGCAGCACTGGCTCGATACATCAACAGGCCACCGCGAGTCATTGTAAAGGCCAGATATGCATTCAATCACCTCCAACGATACTTAATGAAGCCGAATACATGGCGCATCCCTCAGGGATTGATCAATGCCGGGAGCTTTAGAGCTTTTATTTTAATTAGCACTTGGCTAACGATACAACTTTGTAATGTAGGCGTCTTCGGATAGGTTGATTTGAATGTTCAGAAATGGCAGCCTGTTTTCCTTTGGTTTCTCTCGAGTAAACTTAATGTATTCTGAGTGTTCATTCAATAAGTCAAAACATTCGTCCATTTCTCGATGTATTGAGTAAATGACAAAGCAGTCATATATATATATATATATATATATATATATAT
>MQTX01000056.1:2036910-2069728 GCA_009735665.1 Angiostrongylus cantonensis
CTTGGTTCCAGTCGCTGTCCCATCGCCAGCCCTCTCATTTGATAGTAGTACTTTCCGGGTCGATTACTGGTGCTTCCCAAGGCTTGGGTCCAGTCGCTGTCCCATCGCCAGCCCTCTCATTTGATAGTAGTACTTTCCGGAAAATCTGAAGATTGAGCAGCTTAGGCACTCTTTTAAGAGTGCTATTAACTGTTGAATCGAGAAGTCATACATGTTTATTCCCCCTTCGTGTTGTATAAGGAGCTCGCGGATGGCTTGTAAAGCGGAGTCATTCGACACGTTTGTACAAATTGCGATAACTTCGAAGGACTCCATCACGTACGCGGCTCTCAGGACGAGCGTTACGTAGACGGCCGACAAACATCTAGGTAGTCCTAGGATGAGGTGGAAAATGCTTTAACAAGTCGGTACGTATGATGGTTAAAAACCGTTATTCTATCCAATGGCCTGTCCACACAGCTGTGTTAGGTCTAACATTCAATAACAATAAATCGGTAGACACAAGGTCACCGCTGGATACTAACTTATGGGTTTTTGTAATCAAGTACAAGATGGAACATGTTACTAAATCAACTTTGGATTGATAGGTAATTGACGACCTTTAAAACAAAAGTCCTGGCCGTTTTGATCCATTAGCGGTTCAGTTTTCGGTATTGACATTCGAACTCCTTCTCAGATGATGGGTGGGAAAGGGAAGCATCTTCAAGACGATTTTCGCTATTTCAGCATCTTAATAATGAGGAATTACTACAAACTCTCTACCTATATTACTAGCGGAAAGTATAATGTTTTTTAACCTTACCTAACCTCTCGCACCTCCTGCATACCACACACTGGGGTTGGAGCGGTATCTTTTTCGCGCGATAGTGGTTAAGGATTTCGAAAGCTATTTTCATAAAAATCCGAAATCTGGTATCAACTTCATTATTGGGATCTTATTTTCTAAAGAACGGTTGAGGAATTGGTGATGGTGGTTCTGCCTCTATTTTCTGCTGTTCGTTCAAAATTTGAGCTTCAACTCTGGATTTATTGCGGAGTCCATCTTGAAGTTAGTGCAAATTGCATGCGATCCTACGCAACGTTGCCTTAGAAATAGGTGTAGATGGTGAAAAACTTGGGTTCAGTTCTAATGGCGACCGTCCCCGTCAGAGACTGATGTCTCCTAATACGGTAAGTTGTGAATTTTTTGGTATATTATTTATTCCGCTGTAAATCGTTTGATCTTCGTTAGCGGTGTTGCTCTACTTTCGTTAAGCCGTGTTATGCGATTTACAAGAGGTCCTCAAACTTTCTCCGCAAAGTTTAGCATTAGACCTAACTGAGTTGAAATCAACATTGACCCACCCACTATTCTCCTCCAGAGGCGGCTCTCCAAATACTGAGCAGAATATTTGGCCTTCGTCGCGCACTTCTTCCATTTCACGAGCATTTGTTTTTGTGTGTTTTGTAGACAGATGCGCAATACTAGCATTTCGATGTCTGATGGCTGACCTAATGTAGTCTGCATACATCGTGTAGTCGTCTTCCTTTGATGGAGCTCGGAACCACTTGGTGTTGTAGGCAGTGGCGGCGAATGTGTATTGTCTATCAAGCTATGACGATCTTCTCTCTTTGTGACAACACTACTTTTACAAGTCAGAAGTATTTTGCTGGCACGTTTTGTAGTAATTCCCACGACCAACTTTCTATTATCCTCGACGTTCTTCTACTCCTGTAGAGCAGAAATCAAAACCTACTTTCAGCATTTATTTTAAAATCTTAAACTCGACATAGCAAAGCCTTTACTAGTGAGGGTAAAGGGAGTTGCAATTTGTGCATTCTTGTAAGCAATTTGCAATCATATTCTCCGGTACCGGAGAATCCCGAATTTCTGGAACCACCAAATTCCTGGAAACAGGGATTTAGTTGTCGAACGTTTCCACATTTAAACATCGTCGAGTTGTGTAAAAAAGTGGCAGACACTGCCAACAGAACCAGTGAGTACAAAAAATGAGATAGAGTTTTGCAGCCCAGTTCATTCGATTTCTGCACTTCTGGTTGTGGTTAGACATGGGGTCGAACGTTGTCGTGCAACCTAATTTATTGAGATTTACCGATCACAGACGTTCCAATTGTTGGTGTACGTTGTCTACCTCCTAGTACCCAACTACTTTGACAGATTTCAGCTACAATGGACGCCGTGGGAGCTCACTCAGTTTGAATCCAAATCCAAGTGAAGAGTATTTCGAGAAATATTGTTTAGAAGGTATTTTTTGAAAAATATTACATGAATGCAAATGCTTCGCTTATTTTCTCACTAACAGTCAAATAATTTGATAATTCTCAGTTTCCATCAAGAAGCCCAACTAATAGTGAGCCAATAACAGGGTCCACCGCCGTCATGTTATCAAACGAGTCGGATGGTGGCAAATCTTCCTCTGACCCACAAGGGAGGCGACTGCCTGTGTTGGTGACGACCTTGGGTGGACTTTGGCTATTCTGACCTCGAGACTCAGTTAACCACGATGGGTAGGCCAGTAAATCTCTGAAAAATGGAGATTATGCTAGGACCTGAACAATTAATGAAGACGAGCTATCTGAGTATCCAACTAAGTAAGTGTAGTCTCTATTTGCCTTCAACATAAGTCAGAAGTGGACGGTGTATTCTGCTCTTCGATGGACGAGAAAGTTTTATTGTTTTCATACGATACCATTTATCGGAAGCATTTTAATGAAAGGGTGATCGAGAAGGACATGTCGGATTTTTCTATTGATGCCATGAGGCTTGTTTAAAACGGGAATCTCCTTATAGTGCCCCCTTATATCTCTCAACAAATATGATTCCTTGCTGCTAAAAAAAACTTGTCAATAGTTATCCTTTGTCAGTAAGAGTTAAAATACGAAGAAAACATCACAGTTCTGGAATCTGCGTTCTTCATTTTAGCACCGATCACTTGCCTCGGTGCGACATTCGAGCAGGTACCTGGTCGAACCATGAACGTCAACCCGCACGAGGTATTGCTTTTCCGAACCAAGCAAACTGAAGACGGAAAAAAGATTTGTTGAGGAAGAATCTAGTATAATTGAAAAAAGAACCTTCTTATTTGTTTAAGCTTAAAAAAACACTTTTATTTCATTGTTATTTCAAGACTAACTTTTGTTAAACACAATTATTCATATCTGGATAAATGTATCGGCCTGAGTTAACAGTCCCACCTGCAGATTTATTTATTCTTCATTTCGAAAGTTCAAAGATCAATTGTGACTTTAGGAAAAGGTTTTAGTGAGCTTTATATGAGATAAATATTATCTTTTGCTTGATTATTCATTTCATATCTCTTTTTAGTAAACAATTTAGTGTCCGTCATCATGCTCTCCTTTTGTTGTGGTGAAATAAATTGAAGTCACTAGATTGTTGGGTAAGAAATCTCAACATATCAGTCGCTAGAGTGTTTTGTGAACATAAGAAATTTGGCGGGTCTATGCTGATTTGTGCAGGATCATCCAAGCCAGTTAGGTAAATAGGGTAGAATGTGAGCCTCAACTCAGCTAGTTGTTATGCTAATGCCCTTCATATCGTAGTGGTTGTAGAATCATCACTAAAAAATGTTGAAACTCCCACTCCTAAAATTAGTTTTAATTGAAAGCAGAATGGAAGAGAGGAGATGAGGACCAGCAAACAACATAAAAGGATAACGCTCTCTGCGTTGATCAATCCCTGAGAGATCCGCTGTGCATTCGACTTCATTAAGCATGGTTTGGAGATGACTGAATGAATATCTGGCCTTACAAAGGCTCGCGGTGGCCTACCAATGTATCGAGCAAGTGCTGCTATACTCCCAGACAAATCCGGTAGCAATTTACCGACTCCGGAGAGATGGAGGGCTTGGGGGGCCATGGGCGCGGATCGATTTTACGTGTGTTTTGCAGGGTACCTCAAACCACTGCGCCACACGGGCCCTACAACACTTTTGTTCATTCCTTAACAAGTGATAAAAAATTGGAACAATGTAGAAAAGATTACAATGGCCCCTGCGCAAACATGTGCAAGGAAAATGATTGAACAACTGTTCAACTGTTCGTGTTTGAGCATGTTTCCGTAATTTGAATCTTCGTGTCACTAAGGTAATGGAAGCTACCTGCATGCTTTCATTTCTGGCAGGGCATTTTTATCTTAGTTTTCATGAAGTATAAGCACAAACTCATTGCTCAGAAGCTTATCAAGAAGTTTCACTTTGCATTTTACATTTTACTCCTTAAAGCTAATGAACTAGTATTTTTAAGAACATGTAGATGACTTGCACTCCTATAAAGAAAACTATGCAAGAGTTAAGCCCTCAAAATCATCATTTGCTTTTTAAAATAATGCCGAAGAAACCATCTTTAGGAATTCGGCACCACCAGCGTGAACAGCTGCCTGGCTGCATGTCTTGAGGACCGATCTCAGTGTGTCAGCGCCGTGTTCGACTACGAAAAGGTCGTATCAACATGCCAGATTTCTCAAATAACATGGGTGTTAACGATTTCGTTTAGTCAAGAGAACCAAAATTATTGACTGTTAATTATGCAGTTAATCGAAAAGCTAGCAAAAAAGTTTTGATGAATTTAAATGTTCAAGTAATAATCAGTTTTTAACTGCGAAAAAGTTGCATCCCTTTTCAAATTGTCTTTGAACAATTTTGAGGTACTAAAAATATTATAGAGGATGCGATAGAAGTTCCTAAAGCCTAAAATTATTCTTAACTAAGATCTTAGTTCGTAGATCTAGTTTGGTGTTTGAAGAATCAGAGGTTTCGAATACCCATCAAATAGAGTGGTATTTGTAATTTGCAGTGATAGAACTCATTGGAGTGAGTCCTAAACAGATATTTAGGCAGTTCGAAAAATTGGAAACACTTTAGAATTTTTTATACGAATGCTTTGCTTTAGGAATAGTAATTTCACATCAATGAGACCTCTTGTTAGGTTCGATATCCTTCTTACAGTGGAGAAAAAGTGTGAATTCACCTAGTGATAACATTATTTTTCATCAAGTTAGAGAGTCTCCATCATCAACTCACTAGTGCCAAGTGCAATTGAAGTGTTGAGATTGAGAGAAGGAGAGCTTTGAGAAAAAAAAATGCTCTGAGAGATCACATTTCTTATCATGGGTAAAATATTTGTACATAAAATGTGGATCTTGGTAAAGAAATAAACCGTCCTGTGATGTAGGCAGTCCTATTTAGGACATTGCTATGTAAGTACTGAACAAGTTAATGTTGACATGCAGTGGCCTACCGATATATCGGACCAGTGCTTCTATCCTCCCAGACAAGTCCGGTACCAATTTACCGAACCTGGTGGGGTGGAAGGCTTGGTGGGCCATGGGCGCGGATCCCGATCCCATGTGTATTGCAAGGTTTAATCTATCCAATAACGACTGTGAGGAATGCCTGGTCTTCTCTGTAGAACTTCTCCAAGTCCATATAGAACCTTTCGACTTCTTCTTCGGCGAAGTTTGATGTCCGTAAACGACGAAGATTGTTAAAGCCGTCTAAGCTCTGAACGTGGGTGCTGGGTATACTCACGGCTAACTTTCCAGTCTCTCCCAGATTAGGTAAGGTGATTATTTGTTGGACGCAACTCTTAACCGCGGACCATACATTTCCGTAATTTGCAGGCTTTTGTCCGAATCGACCCGTAGAATACAATGCGCGTAGACGACAACGTACTGAGGCATTCGGACATGAATATATCTTCGTAAACAGAGAAGGCATGTGTTAAATCAGCGCTGTAGAAACAGAAAGTCTATTCTTTGGATCCAATTGCTTGTCAGATAAGCTTGAGGCCGCTTTTGGTCCTCGATTATCCCATCTCTTCCAAGTGTGGATGCGTCATGTTACATCACGAATGACCGGCTGGACATCCTTGCTTGAAGGAGATTCCTAAAATGCCCTGTAGTGGCCGGAAAATTATTTTTATTGTCGCAAAAGCAGAATATCCACAGTCGGCAAAGAAGCGCTCGCATTCCGTTCGGAGACCGACGTCGAAGGTCGCTTCTGGTGGCCGCTTTTTTTGTGGATGTGTAGTCTCTTGTGGCTAGCGTAGTAGTTAAAGGTGTCCCCTGGTTCCACCTCTGGTTCTCCTTGCTCAAGCTCCACCAAGCCTTCAACTCCTCAAGTGTCGGCAAATTGATGTCGGAGTTGCCTGGAAGAAAAAAACATTTGCCTGTTATTTCAGTAGGTAGCTGCGAATCATTGCTTGGATCAAATATGAATCCACTTTGGGCTACACGACGAAGTCGAATGCAAGGCACATGCTTCAAGGAATGATACAAGCTGAATGCTTCATTCCTTATCGTATTATATATAGGTCCGATTGTAATGAAATCAGCCACCCACACGGTTGCGTGTCTTGACTTCGTTAGAGGGAAGTCCTTTGTAAGTACAAAATTAACAAATTCGATTGCGTGAGATAGAAATGAACTAATCACATCGTTTTAAAAGAAGCAGTTAGTGATTTCGAATTCTTTAACGTCGAATAGAAAACCTACACGTTCCACTCCGTAAAAAATCTTCCCTTTTGCAAGATTTTGATTTGCAGGATCTCTGTCTGCTGTTCGAACGATCTCAGTTCACTCATCCTGAATTGTTCATAGAGGCAGAAAACGTGGACTATTTCGAAGTGGTCTGTGACGACTTTATTGCAGCCAAGTATCGCACAGGTGACGAATCAGCACTCCACGGTTTCGATGGTGTTCTACTGGAGGAGTTCGTCGACACACAAAGCGTCGTGGACGACCACGTGGTTTGTTGTTGTTTTTGTTTTTGTTGCTATTTTTATGCAGCTAATAATTACCTATTATCTGAAAATCGTGAAATCCCTTTGCAAAAAGTGCTCAAATACTGCATTTGACTTTAGCCGTCGTTGAACCTGGCTGAAATCAGGGAGGTTTCGAAAGCTAGCCGTCTGTCCACTCCTTCATCTCGTTCACCTGATCAATCGAATGACGTTTATGGGGATGAGTTCGAAGTTAAAGACACAGTCACCGATGATACTGACAATGTTATGAACAGAGAGCACACGTTGGTAAAAGCAAGTAAGTTCTATCGGTAACCTATGCAGCAGGAATCAATTTTGGAATACACTTTTCAGGATTTTTGAGCTTTAGAGGAAACGAATTTAACACAAAGGGAAAATTTTCTACTTTACTGTGTCACATTTTCATCGGCTTTTGATTGCTAAGGATTGCGCTACCATTTAACGATGCTAGGAGTGCTCATAAAATCGCTGAAGACTTGGTTATCTTGGGATTGATAGCTAATAACCTTCTAGGGAACACCACGTATTATCGTCTTTTTGTTGATCGTTTTCCTGATGACTTAATCTAAAGTTATTTTTTTTAATCTTCACATACGGAAACGATTTTGTGTCAGTCTTAACCAACTTATTTATTGCTTGCTATAATTTTTAACGGCAGGGTATCATGTGAAATACAACTAAGATGATGCTGAGATATTTACAAAACTCCGAGCCGCAGGTGTCTGAGGTGAGGAACGAGCACGCTTTTGCTCTTTCCGAGGAATAACGCGTTCACCACACCATGCAGGTCCTTGATTTCGCCTCTCGCCTAGTTCTATCGATCGGCGCTATCAGCAATCACCCGTCCACGGGACTGATCTAGGGAGCCCAAATTGGCAACTAACCTAGTTAAGCTAAGGTTCAAGTCGAAATCACAATCTTAACCTTTTTATTCTTAATCTTAACCAGTCCCGTTGACTGGTGATTGCTGATGGCCCCTATCGGTAGAGCTAGCTGAGAGAGGCGAAGTGAAGGACTCGCCTAGTGTGGTAGTGAACGCGCTATTCCCCGGGAAGTACAGTAGCGCGTTCGTTTTTCACCGCAGACACCCGCTGCCCGGAGTTTTGCAAATATCTCAGCATCATCTTAGTTGGATTTTGTGTCATTTGAGGGATGACATTCCAATAAAGGTAGAAATTATGTGAATGGTTAGCTCTCAAATGGTCGATTGACGGCGCAAAATGGACCGCCACCAGAAATCTGCTCTTACAAGATTTTGTAGAATACAACACATATTCTTAACCTTTTTATTTACTGCCTACTATTTTTAATGGCAGGTTATAATGCGAAATATAACTACAACGATGCTGAGATATTTGCAAAACTCTGGACCGCAGGTGTCTATGGTGGGGAACGAACGCGTTATTGTTCTTTCCGGGGAGCAACGCGTTCACCACCACACCATGCGGGTCCTTCGTTTCGCCTGTCTCTGAGCTAGTTCTATCGATCTCTGTCATCAGCAATCACCCGTCAGCGGGATTGATCTGAGGAGCGCAAATCGGCAATGAACCCATTTAAGCTGAGGCTTTTAGTTTAGTTTTAGTTTTTTTTCGCATTATAACTTGCCATTAAAAATAGTAGGCAGTAAATAAAACGGTTAAGATTGTTATTATAACTAAAAGCCTCAGCTTAACTGGGTTCATTGGCAATTTGCGCTCCCCAGATCAATCCCGCTAACGGGTGATTGCTGATGGCAGAGATCGATAGAACTAGCTGAGAGACAGGCGAAACGAAGTACCCGCATAGTGTGGTGGTGAACGTGTTACTCCCCGGAAAGGACAATAGGGCGCTCGTACCCCACTATAGATACCTGCGGTCCAGAGTTTTGTAAATATTTCAGCATCTTTGTAGTTACAACGCATATTGTTATTTTTTTGTACAGAGTTCTATCTACACGCTTGTGTATGTTTACGAATGTATAGATGGATGAATGTCTCAGTCGCGTGCCATTTCAGTTCAGTTTGTATGAAAACAGCTAAGCCTTCAGTCCGAAAAATAAGTTTTTGCATGTCTGTTTTGGAAAAGCCTAGCAAATCGCTTTCATTTTCAATTAAGTCTTTCCCATGAATCGCCCATTAAATAACTGACATCTGTTTCCTCTAAGACTACAGTGCCGAGATCAAGTGTTTGGGAGGGTCTGTTGGAAATCTGCTTATGTAGTGGACGAGAAAACGAGGTCGACTGTGGTATCGTCACACCTACTTTCACGAGTTGACAGAATCTGTGTGATTGTGCTGAAGTCCTACATCGTTCATGTTTTTTTTACAAGTGAGGAGCGAATGTTTTCATACTTTTTCAGAGGGAGAGGGAATTCTCCCAAGAGCATTAACTTGCACTTTTTTCATAATTCGTTAAGCCACCTGTATTAAAATTCGCTGTTTCCAGCATTTTCGTCAGGCTTCTATTTATTCCTTACCATAGTGCTTATCATGTGAAAAAGCTCAATATTAAAAAGAACCATAGACTTCTCTTGTAGGCAGAAATGAAGTTGCTATTTATCGACCATGAACCGTAGTGTCACTAATGCAGAGAGAAGCATGAGTTTAGTAGGATAAATTTACGTCTAAATCTATTTATACGTGTCTATCCTTCAAAGTCAATTCTTTTAAGAACTAACGTCGGAATGCCGAAGATCTGGAGTTACGGTGTGTCTGGAATTCGCCTCTCCCACATCAGGATCGCTTTACGTGAAGGTATCTGTGTCCTAGATGTTTCAATAACGAGAACTGGCGAAACAAACCGTTAAGGACAACTTCGGGACATGTCGTTTGGAGTTCCAGAATGCCACGTATGCCGAGTTGCATATTCCGTTTCCAAGAAGTGATGACCCTGATCCACGATGCCCGGGCATAGAAATCGTAAGTTCACTTGCTTTTTACACGGAGCTGTGTTTCTTATGCGAAGTATGTGTGGTGCAAACTTACTATTTAGCTCGGTGGTTCCTCTCTAAAGCATCTTTAGCTATAAATTTACCAGTTGGATTTTTCGTGCCTTCAAATAATTATCTATTTAAAAGTTTTCGATTTATTACATTTCGTCTGTAAATTAATGAGCCATTACGACCGCCATTCACACCTGCGGCATGCCATAGATTCCAGTGGCTTGGTTAGCGCGAAACATATGCGAGTTATTATTTTTTTTCAGGAAATATTCTATTTCCACTGTTTATGGCCCGAGACTCAAAGCCGCTTTTTCAAAGGGTTTTATAGTAGGCGTAGGATTTATTTGTTGAAGATTACCCTAGTCGTTCTTCCGTCTACACTTCAGTTGCACCACAATCCGCAAATTTTCGCATATATCCGTGATTATGTTTGCACCCATATGGAGGATAAATTCAATCCCTTTAACGGTTTGGTTGGGAACAAGAAATGACATCTTTTACTCTCCTTCTATTTAGTTACCGAATATGACATTTTAACAACCAAAAGACTCTGAATGAGGACAATTTACAAATTTAAAGTAGCACGAAGAGTTTGCTATCCTTTGTCTACTCAAATGTTGAAACAATTTGTAAAAAATAACAAAAAGCTTTTGACGTTGATCAATCCCTGACGTATGTACTATGCATTCAACTTCGTCATGCATCGTCAGAGGTGATTGAATGCACATCTTACCCTTACAATGACTGACGGTGGCCTATCGATGTATCCAGTCGGTGCTGCTATCCTTCTGGAGAGGTCTGGTGCCAGTTTACGAACCCCGAAGAGATAGAGAGCTTTGTGAACCTAGGGCGCTGAATGCGTTACAAGGCACCTCTAATCACTGCGCTACAAGATCCATTCTAAGGATATAGTATAGCATTTAAGGATACCGCTGCTGGGAATTAATTGAGATATTTTAGGCGCCTTTATTTTGGTCGTTTTCGATCGCTGTGCAGAAAAACGAGATGGACTCACCGTCTTTAGTTACTTCCACTAATCGTTTCTTCAACGTCACTTGCGACTTCACCGACATGTTGTCCAGGGAGAAAGAGTATGTTGCAGCATTTTTCATGATCGTTTACCTCTCTCCTGCTGAAAATACATCCCACAGAGCGTTGATTGTTATATGTCTTTGTAATGTGGATGTGACGAAAGGTTCATCAACGCACATTAGCTTTCGTGCGTGCGAAGTTGGATATCAGACAAACTTTTCATGTTTCTGAACCAGCTAAATTTAAATTCCAGCAAGAAATTCTTGTAAGTTTAAGCTATGACACACTTTTCATTTGAATAGTCGGATCAGGCGTTTTTTACAACTGGTGAAGGTCACAACAAACTGCTATTTATATCGTTATTTATATCGCAATTGTGATCTATAGTGATAGCCTTTTCCTAACTAAAGCTGGGATATAGCAAAATGTTCTGTGAAAATTTAACAAAGAAACAGGTCGGCTGAAGCCGTAGGAGGTCTTGATCAAATATGATTACGTACTCTTGGATTCTTCTGCATCCTTTTTCAACGTTTCTTGCGTAAGTCTTCATAATTAAAGCTTGTTGCTCTGCAAAGGCTCTAAGTGTAAAATTGTGAGGTCTCAATTACAAGTTTTGTACACAATTTAGGTGGTAGCTTTAGAGAATCATTCTAGATATGGACTTCCTACGGATGATGATGATGGCGGTGAGGCTCAATTAGGGCGGATACAAATGCAGATACTTCAGAATGGGCGAGCTATCACGACAGTGCTACTCGGCGACGAAGTCACGCTTAAGTGGACAAGTAAGGCTTAACGAAGGAGTAAAAACAACAATAAAAGGATAAAAATATTTTATTTTTTGTCTATGGAGCTATAAAAAATTTCAGTGATGTACATCCATTCTCTCTTCCCAGCCCGCTTATCTATGAAATTTGTTGTAGAATAAAATGTGGATTTTGTTCCTTCTAATTTAACCGATGAAAAAAGCAATGCTCAACCTATAAAAGAGAGGAAGGGATGGGCAGGCTCACAAGCAATCGGATTTACTCGATCACTCACATTGTTAAGAGGGTATAGTTAAGAATGGACGCCATCGATCGACAGTAATGGCTTGCTGCATATTAAATATAAAATGTATAATTTAATGTATTTGCTTTTTTCTATCCACTTGTTTATCTCATCACACTTTATCAAGATTATTCGGATTGCAGTATTGGACAAGACTAATGGCTTGGACTACTTTGTCGACGATTGCATCGCTGAAAGAGTTGGCGGCGTAGCTCCCCATCCAGAACCGCTGAAAATCATACAACACGGGCAAGTGAAAGTTGATGTAGATGAGAATGTCGTATAATCACCATCGTTCTAGGTGTCCAGAAAAGAAAGTCTTGAATCACCTCATTAATTCTCCGATTATACGACAATTGGATGGCTTTTCAACGAAAATGAAGGCAGGTGTTCCACTTATTTGTATAAATACAACACAATGGACATATCCCCTCTACTTTGTTCCACTATTCGTTTAAACTCTTACAAAGTTATTTCGTCGGCTTGAACTCCTATTAAGCAATTCCATTATTGAAAAATACAAATATTCGGAAATATCATGGGAAACGTATCTAATTGCGTAAGTCTTCATAATTAAAGCTTGTTGCTCTGCAAAGGCTCTAAGTGTAAAATTGTGAGGTCTCAATTACAAGTTTTGTACACAATTTAGGTGGTAGCTTTAGAGAATCATTCTAGATATGGACTTCCTACGGATGATGATGATGGCGGTGAGGCTCAATTAGGGCGGATACAAATGCAGATACTTCAGAATGGGCGAGCTATCACGACAGTGCTACTCGGCGACGAAGTCACGCTTAAGTGGACAAGTAAGGCTTAACGAAGGAGTAAAAACAACAATAAAAGGATAAAAATATTTTATTTTTTGTCTATGGAGCTATAAAAAATTTCAGTGATGTACATCCATTCTCTCTTCCCAGCCCGCTTATCTATGAAATTTGTTGTAGAATAAAATGTGGATTTTGTTCCTTCTAATTTAACCGATGAAAAAAGCAATGCTCAACCTATAAAAGAGAGGAAGGGATGGGCAGGCTCACAAGCAATCGGATTTACTCGATCACTCACATTGTTAAGAGGGTATAGTTAAGAATGGACGCCATCGATCGACAGTAATGGCTTGCTGCATATTAAATATAAAATGTATAATTTAATGTATTTGCTTTTTTCTATCCACTTGTTTATCTCATCACACTTTATCAAGATTATTCGGATTGCAGTATTGGACAAGACTAATGGCTTGGACTACTTTGTCGACGATTGCATCGCTGAAAGAGTTGGCGGCGTAGCTCCCCATCCAGAACCGCTGAAAATCATACAACACGGGCAAGTGAAAGTTGATGTAGATGAGAATGTCGTATAATCACCATCGTTCTAGGTGTCCAGAAAAGAAAGTCTTGAATCACCTCATTAATTCTCCGATTATACGACAATTGGATGGCTTTTCAACGAAAATGAAGGCAGGTGTTCCACTTATTTGTATAAATACAACACAATGGACATATCCCCTCTACTTTGTTCCACTATTCGTTTAAACTCTTACAAAGTTATTTCGTCGGCTTGAACTCCTATTAAGCAATTCCATTATTGAAAAATACAAATATTCGGAAATATCATGGGAAACGTATCTAACTCTCTCTACGAAAAACCTATTTATCTGAAGAAGAACTCAACACGATTATTCGTTCGCATTTCATCCGACTCTGAATTACAAATGACATCACAGTTGTCGATTTCGAAGACTCTTCCACCTGCATCACCTGTAATCCCGTTGGTCGTCGAGTAACTCGAGCAGGAATCATTAAATCATCCATCTATTTTTCACTGTCGCGAGCAAGAATAGCCCAGTGGGTTCTCCTCGCTTTAGGGACTTGTCGAGCATCATATGTTTCTTATAGGGTTTTTGCGAAAAACTCTAACCATAAGGTCGGTGGTCTTCCTGTAGTACGTTCAGTCACTAACGGCTCATCATGTTTCCCTACCTAGATAAATGTAATTGAAGCGTGGGAGATGTTCATTCCGTCGAGCGCGAATGGGACCGGCGTTTCTCATGAACATCGTTTTTGTCAGATTTAGTCGAACACCAATCTTTCCACACGCTTTATCGAAGTCCGCAAGCATACCTTCCGCTTGACTAATGTTTGGTGTTATAAGAAGGATGTCATTAACAAAAGGAAGACAGCGTAATTGCCGACCATCGATATTCGCTGCCATGTTGCCCCAATCCACTGTTCGTATGACGTTCTCGAAGGTGGCGGTGAATAATTTTGATGGGATGGTACAGCCTTGCCTAACCCCTCTTTTGACGTCAATGTTAATATCGTTATAGAATGGTAATTTTATATATATATATATATGAATACATGTATATGTATCGGTATTCTAGGAAAGTATTAGCTGCCGTCGCGTTAGCGATTTCATCAAATCTCTTTCTTTTCCCGTTTTCACCTTGAAGTACGCAAAAGAGTCCATGTAGTGACTCGTCATACCGTGCGAATTACGCCATCTCATGAAAAGATGACTTTCTGAAAAGATCGGCAATTCACTTTTGTGATTTTTCCATTTTTGCTTGTATCGTTGAGTGCCTTTTCTTTTATAGAAGCTATTGTGACTTCACGGACCGCTTAAACTTGAATAACTATGACCTCTTAAAGGCTTTAAATGTGATGCAAGATAAGCATTTAAAAACCAGTAAAAGTGCTTTTTTTAAGACTGCATTTTTAAGAAAATAAACACGTTTCAAATAAAATCAGTTTCTCTTTGTCAGAACTAGTAGCATACAGACATTGTCACCTTAATCACTGGAAAGTCCAGGTGTTCCGCTTCGATGGCTCTCGTCGAGTTCGAATTCGTTGCACCATCGACGTGTGTGTGGACTACTGTGGAAAGGTATGTGGTATTTATCCTTTTATCTCAGGTGTGGGTATTTTTGAAAAAAAAGCCAGAGAATCATGGTTGAGTGTTAAAATATGAATATATCAATAATAACATCTTACTCTCAACATTAACATCTTACTGTAGAGAATTTGGATCTATGGAACGATTTGTTCTGATTGCCTTATTCGCCGATATTAATGACTTCATTTGCAACCACGTTGTTTCCGGTTGTTAAGAGGATGGCAAGAATACTTTTCACCACAACATGATCGACACATATAGACATAACTAGCTCTTCTGATGGAAATATGGGGAATTTTACGGGCTTTCGATTGCGAGTCTTACTGCGAGAATCGTGTGATTCCCGCGACAACTACCCTTTTAATTTCGCGATTGTCGCAGCTGAAGACTACGCCGTCGATGATGGTTTCCGCCGTGAGACCCGCTAGAAGAGGCGAGCACAAGTTGAACGAAACGAAATCTAGTTGCTTGCCTACCTAAATAGATTCGATATTTTTAAGCCTATGACAAATGCCATATATTAGTTTAGAACACAAGTCATTTTCAATGTGAACTACGTTTTCAAGCTTGCCTCCTTTAAATAGAGTGAACCTTCGATGAGCAATACATTCACCGTAATTATCAAGGGTAACTGATCTTTTTTAACCAGAGCTTAGATCTTCTTCGTCTAGAAAAGCTGAAGCTACTACACGAAGAAGTAGGGTAAGGAGAATATCCAATTGGTAGCACCTAATTGCGCACAGTGAGAAGGTTTGCAGCAACTGAGACACGTGCGAGTTAGATTGCTTTCAGATAAACGGAAGGTTGCGCATTGTAGTAGTACCCAACTGTTTCCATTGATACCTTCAAGTGAAGTAAGCCACATAAGACCAGAACGCGCCCTATCGAAAGCTGTGACCTACTTGGATGCGGCAAGGGTCGTCTCGATGGTCGTCGACGCTTTGAGATTAAGCAAATGCTCTTAGAGCAGATGGTTCGAATTGTTCGGCATTTCACATCAAATCGCTGTTACTTTCTTCTTTCTACCCGTCCCATCCTATACCCTTGCTGTAGAATTTTCAGGAAAATTCGCGACACTGCAGTAGAATTCAAAATTGTTTCAAAGATAAAAAGAAAGGGAAAGGATTGTGGACACAGATCAGTGATGACTTAAGTTTTAATAATAATATTTCACCATAGGCTCCTTATGAATGAAATGTGTATCATCTCATGGTAAGCTGTGTAGAACCATAGAAATCTGTTGAAGTTCCTGGTATGAAAAATGCAAGCAATAATACATTAAGATAAGAGCTAAAAATACGTAGTCATTAAAATACTTCGCTTTGTACTTAACTAAATCACACATTACAACGATCTCTGTTAAGAAAACTTGGAAAAAAAGTGGATTCAGAGAATGGGCTCTTTGCGTTTGTTCCATCGTGATCTAAAAAGAACTGTCGATGTGTAGAACCATAGAAATCTGTTGAAGTTCCTGTTATGAAAAATGCAAGCAATAATACATTAAGATAAGAGCTAAAAATACGTAGTCATTAAAATACTTCGCTTTGTACTTAACTAAATCACACATTACAACGATCTCTGTTAAGAAAACTTGGAAAAAAAGTGGATTCAGAGAATGGGCTCTTTGCGTTTGTTCCATCGGATTAACTTGCACGTCTAATCACAATCATTCATGTGTGTGTATGTGTATGGGCATGTGTACGGATTGGTCCATGCACGCTACTGGATGGAAACGTGCAGTTATTTAACCGAGAAGCACGACGAAGATTATCGCTATCACCTCTACCAAATTTTAGCATGCCTACATTAGAACTGGTTACTAAAAACTTACTACTTAAAAAACAAATTTTTATAACTATCAGCTCACGCAGCTACGGGAAAGCATGGCACGCTAAATAACGGAAATGAATGGTGCTATTCGTCTCACCCAGACGAAAGCAGACTACTTTGTACCCCTTGCGAGCGAATGAAACAGCTTAGTAAATAATTGAATTGGAAGGAGGCTTATGATATTAAGCAATTTTTTAATTGTATCATGTCCACGTGTTTCGAAACATTGCACTTCTAAAGTCGTTTTTTCCTATGAGCGCAAATATAATGAAACTTTCTTTTCTGAATACAATAGGGAAGTCAAATTTACATCATTTTTTCGTCGTTTCCTTGGAAAAGTGTATTCTCATTCGTCACCCATAAACTTAGTAGCAATTTGAAGGATCGTTATTGCATAAACCTAACAGTTTATCAGTGCATAGGAAGCGTTCTCATTTCTTCGAAGGGTTTCAGATGGAAAGAAGAGGGGGTCACTCTAAATGAGTACCAAACGACTAGTGAGTTTTTTGGCGAGTCTCTAATTCAACTTATGTGAATTCATTATCTCCTGCTCTTTGAAATTTTTTTTTACCAAGCTATAGGTTATGAACTAGCCTCGATGCTGCCGACAACACTATCGAGGGCAAGTGACCTCGCCCCGCCAGCTGTGGCGCAGTGGAGAAGACGATTTGCCGACAATCCAGCCACACTGCGAGAATTGCAGCGCATCTGGAATGAACTAGTGGGTAGATGGTCCTGCGGTGGCGGGTTTGTGCTGTGTGGCAAACCTGCTGCGAATAACATGCCCATCTCATTTCTTCGAGGAATCCGATCCGATTGTTGCAATCGGTTCCGAAAGCAATATACTGATCGTCAACCAAATGTGGGATGCCATCGCCCAGGTAGCCTTAAACTTTTTCGGATCCTTGTCGTACATTCTATTCATGAAAATGATTCAAGGGTTGACTATATAGAGGGCAAATTTGAATATTAAACTACTTTGTCAAGTTCTTGTATTCTCTGTGAGTCGACACAAAGTTCTTATACAATATTAATTTCTAGAGCAAGGGCCTCCGTGGGGCATTGTATAATGCGTGAAGGAGAAATGGTGGTTCGATCTGTCCAGGGGTTCAAGTTTTGCGAATATCTCACATTAGTAGGCAGAAAATAAAATGTTGACATAAATTTCTACATTTTTGCCGAAATATCGAGGAATAATTAATTGTTCAGAGCCTAGGGAAGTAATATCAAGTTAAATCAAGGGTGTACTTCACCTTGCAATGGAATTCTAACTCATATTTTCGCACATATCACTACTAGCTTCGCTAAAAAACGAAAAATTCGCCATTACTTGTTAACTGAAGTAATATAAGCGTTGTTTAAGAATGTTGTATCGGCTCATGAATAATAGAAAGAGTGCACGATCCTCTACTGGTCCATCGTATGAATAATAATACCACCGCACCTTCAGTACAAGGGCAGATAACGGTGTTTGCTCCATTCTGAGCGAACTTCTTCACGTTTGCCTGGGAAGTGAATGTGGCATGAACGGCCGAAAATAATTTATTAATAGTCAGGTTTTGAAGTAGAAGATCGGAGGGGCTCTGAAAAACAATAGATGTTTTGCTCTTCTCCGTGCTTTATCCATTCACTCTGGTTACCCTAGTCTTCTTGGATGTAGCGTTATTGCACTCCTTTCACGATAATCTTTTAACATTAATGAATCCACAGTGATTAATCCCAGAATGAATAGTGAAGTCAATACTTCTTTGACTCCACACATTTCCACCCAATAACATTGTAAAAAGATTTTCTTTACATGTTATTCTGTTAGTATTGAAACTTACGGTCCTTTGTCTCAGGTGTCGCATACAGTCCACAATTTCTTTTGGCTGCTCTTCAAGGTGGATGTGAAAAGCCAGCTGTTTTTTCATGGCTAAGTCGTGTATTTTCCTGATATTTTCAAAGCTGACAGCTCGGGCAGAGTGAGCTAAAGTGAAAGCTTTAATTAATGTCTTATTGACTAGCACCTTGGCGTGTGATTAAACGTTGTTGATTTTTTGATTTTGATTATTAAGCATGCTGAGGCATGGGAAAAACTAGAAACTCAGATGCCCTTCCGATCCACGATTATCCTTTTCGGAGGCTGACGAGCTATCCAGTACACCAAGCAAAGCTTGTGCTTTGTCTTCTCCTCAAGCCGTTTTTTACACTAAC
The DNA here is from genome assembly GCA_009735665.1 of Angiostrongylus cantonensis. NCBI lineage: Eukaryota > Metazoa > Nematoda > Chromadorea > Rhabditida > Metastrongylidae > Angiostrongylus > Angiostrongylus cantonensis. The sequence continues at coordinate 2,055,611 of MQTX01000056.1, forward strand.
GGTGCCATCATCAATCGTCCGCCAGCGAGTGTGATCTGTGAAGTATAAGTCGGTACTGAACCAAGTTAAGCTGAAGATGCAGTCAATCATAGAATTCACAACGTTTTAACTTTTAGTGGTAAGGTGGACAGCACATGAACCACGGAAAGTGTAGTCGCAGATTTGAAGCTTAGCTCAGGTTTCAAGTTTTTCTCATATCTCAGCATCCTTGTGGTTGTATTCCAACACCCTGTTAGGAAAAAAAGAATAGGCAGTAAATAAAGAGTCAGACATTGTTGATTATTCCTCAAATGTTTCATAATTTGCGACTCAATATCGAATATCAGCTTACTTTAAAGAATTCTCTTTACCTGTGTGCTTACGGCAGGTTATGCATGTCTCATATGATGGAAAATTTTGAATAATAAATACAGAAGCTAACTTTTTATTTATTGACTTCTACAATTTTTCACGGCAGGGTATTACGTCTGATACAACCACAATGATGCTGAGATATTTACAATGCTCCGGACGGTAGGTCTCAGGTCATCATAATGAATATAAAATTCATAATTCTTAACCGCGTCGTATTGCTCACCAACTTCCTATGTAATAATAAAGATATTTCAAAACAAAAAGTTTCTTCGAATGTAGGTCAGAAGTAACAAAGTGTGACAAAAAATTTAGATTTGGGCGAAAGGGCATGCCTGCTATTGCAATGGTGATTGTCTTGCTGGTGCGTGCAAGCAGTTCGTTAACGCTGCCAACAAAATCCTCATAAGTAGAGACGAAACACTTCTGCACTGGATGCAGAGGGGGCCTATCGAACCCGGCTGCTTCGTAGAATGTCTAAATAGAAACCTTTTCTGCTTCACTGTGCACAATGAAAAGTCGGTCGATCAGTAGACCTGGATAAGAGTGAGCCGTATGCCGACGTCCTCGGCTGCCCTTAGCACCACTTCGTCCAAATCGAACTTCCCCGTGCCGTGATGGACGTAGTGAAATTCACCAACGGTAGTAATTCCAGCACCAAGCATCTCACGAAAAGTCGTCAAACAGTACTAAAATTTTAGTTTTCTTGAAGTGAAAAGGAAAAGTAGTGGACAGCAGTTTCTGATCTTATTTCGTCATGATTATAGGAACGTTTTTAAGGAATGCACTGCACTACTTGTAAATAAAGGCTTCCCGATTCCATGTTCCGACCAGTTTTGGGTCCGTTTGTCGGCGAAAGATTAATGAAATCTACCCTGCTTAGACTAAGCAGGAATCAGGAGGTAGTGCACAAATATGGTCGCTTGTTCGGCGCTCGCCCAGCCTACCGCCTCACTTTAGCCACGACCAGGTTGCCGAAGCATACGTTAGGGCAGGAAGAACCGTTGAGTCGCAAAAGGTGGGCACGGAGTCGGGTGTTCTGTGTTCTCTTCACTACATCAGTTTTGGGTCCGTTTGTCGGCGAAAGATTAATGAAATCTACCCTGCTTAGACTAAGCAGGAATCAGGAGGTAGTGCACAAATATGGTCGCTTGTTCGGCGCTCGCGCGCATGCGTGAATACGCCTAGCAAATACAGAAGGTATGTGCCAAATCGACACAGCAGAAACAGGGAGTCCATCCCCTGGATCCACCTGCGTCTTAGGGAAGCAAAGGTCACTTTTGGTCCGCGATTAACCCCCTATCCGCCACCTGGCGACGCGCCACGTAGCCTCGCGACTAACCGGCTCGAGATCCCTTATGTGAGGGAGATCCGTGGTGTTCCGTTGCCGGGAATCGAACGCGCGCCTTACGGGTGAGAGCTGTAAATCCTAACCACTAGACGTCCGTCTAGTTGCTCAATAAATAGCAATATTTGAAATGAAAAGTCATTCTAGACAAAGCCGCTGAGAGAAAAATGCTCGCTTTTGCTATTTGCTAGCACCTTATTGATGATATTTATTGATGGTAATGCGTGGGTATTCGAAAATTATTGTCCATTTCGGCTTCAACTAAACATAGTTTAAATCATAATGAATCTAATAGTCGAGATTGAAATCGGTATAATCTAAAGATTGTTGAAAAATGTATAATTTTTTTCTTGTTAAAAAAATAAAGCTCGCGGCGTTGATCAATCCCTGAGGGATGCGCTATGCATTCGACTTCATTAAGTATCGTTGGAGGTGATTGAATGCATATCTGGCCTTTACAATGACTCGCGGTGGCCAGCCGATGTATCGAGCCAGTGCTGCTATCCTCGCAGGTAAGTCTGGTACCAACTTAGCTTGCCGACCCCGGAGAGATGAAAAGTTTGGTAAGCCACAGGTGGTGGGATCTATCCCATATGTGCAGGGCGCCTCCGACCACTGCGCCACACGCGCCTTGATTTTTTACCAAGGCGAAATTAGGTCGTTTTGGAGCTTACTAATCGCATTTCTATTTGTTAATTGTCGAAGTTTATGTCTGAAAATGCCAAGCGATGATTTCAAGTTTTGAGCTTGAAAGGGTCTGGTTTGGAAGGGAAACTGTTTTGTAACTGGGATAACATTAAAGCGAAAACTTTCGGAAGATATTAAAAAGCCGGCGAGGTCGCCAATTTACCGATGACGATGAATATCACATATTTTTTCTAATTAGCTGCGATGGCCTCTGTTTTTACTGAGTGCTTGGATAGTTTCTGATCAAAACATATCGTTTACCCAACACCTCATCAGTCGCTAAAGCAGTTTTGTGAAAAATGCAATGACTATCGAGTGCTACCAAAGTAGTAAAATTAAAAATAAGCCCTAGTAAGATCACAAACGTTCTAAAAAACGCATCTATCGAAGCTAGTACGAAGACTCACCTCGTACAACTTCTCTTTTGTGACACCATCCACCAGCCCGTACATGTTGTCTCTCCACTTCCAAAACGTATCCGCCGTTTTTCCACCGATCTCACTCCTACCGCGTAGGTGCCGATGAAAAGCGTGCGAGTGAGCGTTCACAAATCCGGGGAGAAGGATATGAAATTTCCGCTAGTTATTCCAGCATGGTTCATATAAATTTCCCTGTGAAGGTTGTGATCAAGCTCCATATAACAATATTACGCCAACAACTTAGCGGTCTTACAAAATATGCTGTTTTCACTTGATTATTGTTGTTCGTACTTGTAGCATAAAAAGCTGGCTCAAAAAGCATAACTTTTTATAACTCCGTCTCTCAAACTCAACCCTTATGAGCTTTTTTGCATAGCTTTGCTACGAATCCCAACTCGGTCGATGTGAAACACAAAAGAGCGAAAACCTTGAGATGTGGAAAAGCGATTGAAACGTTCGTTCATTACCGTACGACTTATTCGAAGGCCTCAGAACTTTTGTAATGGCGACTTCAATCTTGAACACTCCCTTTTACTGACATTCGAGGCTGATCCATTTTAAACAATCCCATGCCCTTACATGCTGGAGGTACCAGAATTTCATGTTGCGTGATAAATTTCGAAGTCATCTCATCAATGGATTTGAGACTGAAAGAAGTAAAATGTAGCCTTCTGATGCTTGGAATGTGATACTAGCTTACTATCTACAAGCTCACAGAATGTTGCTCTAACTTTGTTGTAGCAGTAGATCTTAGGAAAATGGCGAGAAGCATGAAAGGAGTCCTGTTCCACCATCCCATTGCCTAGTGGTAGTGACCCGGTCAGGGCAGAAAACCATGAGGCAAGAGATAAGAGGTTCTGAGCATATTTCATGCAATGGAATTGTGATAACGACACTTTTCGGTGGTGCATGAGCAGTCCAAAAATCCAGAACTCGAGTTTCCAGCTATGTTCATCCTCATATTTTTATATAGCATTTTTGGTATTCCATGGATACATATTCTCCGATATTATTGAGCTCGAGCTAAGTGATATTGAAAGAGCCTTGAAAATTAAAGTTACCTCATTAAAAATAACCATAGTTAAAGAGGATGGCATGCCGTATATAATTCTTTCGTCGTATGGAGCTAAGTTACAGAGAAACGCATTCAACTTTAACCTTAGGATTACTGCCGCTCCTTAAAATTGTAGTGGGCAGATTCTCTTACCTCGTCCGGAAGTCTTTCGACGTCATACGGTATTGTGCCACCGATTTCCGTGATGGTTCCATCGCTATCGATTTCGATCGGCACGTTCTCGTGCACTTTTCCGTCTAACCACACCAGTTGAGGTAATATCGTTTTTCCAAGGTATGACATGACTGAAGGAGATGAGGTTTTGGTTTCTTTTTTGTCCTGTAACATATTTGTAATACGCGTTACTTTATGCTTAGAAAAAATCCCACAACTACGAAACTGTGGTGACGTGCATTGAAAAAAAAAACATGCTAGAAGAACTGAAGATGACGTTTCACGCTTGACTGGAGAAGCTGGCTTTTTTAAATCATATTGCGTAGTAATCGTGATCAATAATCATATTATTGTGATTTTGGTCGACTGATAGATGACCGTTCATGTTAATCGATATTCGCCCAACTACAATAACAACAAGTACAATGAAGGCGACAAAGATGTGACAGCAATGAAGAGACAATGTCGGTGTGCTGTGATGGCTCGTGACAGATTTTCGGAGCGCTCTCTCAAGGTCGATCCCTAGCAGGACAATCTTTGTGATAAATCGATCATTCTTTGCCATACATCATTTTTCTACCGCATTCTAGTCTACTATTATTGTTCTGATGTGCTACTATATGGTCTTCATTCAAGTGTTTTGAAATGAAATAAGTGGTAGCAGTCTTGTGAAAAGCAATCTTGGAATGTTTGCAGATTATTTGGAAGCAAATTTGGGTTAGTACAGTTATTTGTGCTCAAAATATAGGTTAATAGGATGTTTGCTTCAGGCTGTCTGTGATGACTTCGTCGTCAACCCTGCTGAACGTTTTAGACGTGGTAAGCGTGAAGCCGGCGAGTTGCGTCAATCTACGATCAAGTTGAAGCCAAACTTCGCCACGGTGTCCACTAAGGTACGAATCCAAGTGACAAGTTCAAACCCGTGATCGCCCTAACCAAGGGTTCACGTGCTATCTTCCACGACAATTGAGACTCATGCTTTGCTTGTCTATCAGCCTGCTTTTTCGTTGACGATTTATTGCTTACGGAGTATACTATATAGTACATAGCACCGATAAAGTAAAAACGTAGCTGAGCGAAGGCAAAACAAAGGCCTCTGCCGGTCTGGTGAATAGCACGTGAGCCCACAATAAGGATAACCTACGGTTCGAAGTCTAGCTGAAGTTCCGCGCTTTGCTTATATCTCAGCATTCTTGTGGTTGTATTGCATATCGTACTCTACCATGAAGAAAGAATAGGCAGTAGATAAAAAAAATTAGCACCCCATTGAAGTATTCTGAAGGATAAAAGATAAAGCTCTCGGCGTTGATCAATCCCTGAAGAGTGAGCGATGCATTCGACTTCATCAAGTATCATTGGAGATGATTGGGTGCATATCTGGTCTACAGAATGACTCGGAGTGGCCTACCGATGTATCCAGCTCTTGCTGCTATCTTCCCAAGCAGGTTTGATACTAATTCCCCAACCCTCCTAGGCGCGTATTCGTTCCCATGTGTATTGCATGTCAACGCTGGCCACTGCGCTAGAGTGATTTTTTCCTAGACAATTCCGGTACCGATTACACGATCACGGAGGGATGGCAGACATGGTTGGCCAGGAGCGGAATCGAACTAGCACCATACTCGTGATGACGTACATCACTACCATTGCGCTGTCCGCCTCCTTGGATCTCTCATTGATGGAATTTAACAGTGAGCGCTGCCAACCGTCCGTCGTTGCCAATAATCGGTTTGAGCAACAAACAAAACAGTTTAAAAGAAAGCCGTTGAACAGCTCGCCGATGCAGAAAGCGCGGTTTTCACAGAACACTTTCACGAACTGTGCTAGTTCAAAACACATTTGGACAAAAACGACAGTTCAATTTCATCTAGGAACACTCGTTCTTCCTATTTAATCCTGGATTTTTGGTCGATGGTCCTTTTCTATTGTGATTAAAAATACTGTCTCAGTGATTTCTCTACCCCTCATTTGTTATGCCTTCTGTTAGCGCTTAATGTTATAATCTTCATTTCGAATATAAGACCAATTAAGCAAATTTTCACAGTGTTAGGTTGGTCGAATGGTTCCTACGTAAAACATTTTTTTACATGCCAAAAGAGTAGTGGAAGTTGAAAACTGGCAGATTATAACTAAGAACTAGGTACCAAACATCTTGAAAACCAATCGTCATTCGACATGCGGTGCGGCTAGATGGGGGAAGGAAAACCGATATGACCGAAGGCTGGCATTAGCGACATAGTTTTCCAAGATGTGTTGAGAAAAACTGCGAAATTGTTTGGTCAAGTCCCTCGATTGGTTTGTTGCCTCTTCGCGGCGTCTTTCAAATTAATATAAAGATTGACATTCTCATTCTTAGCACCAGCCCAAAAAAGCCTATGCCACAGCAAGATCAGATGTGTGTTACCTATGGCCATCTTTTCACCGAACAACACTGAGTAAAAGTGTCACACGTCATCGTCCACCTTAAGAGAGCAAATCCCACCAAACAGCTATGGTGCGCAACATTAACCAGTGAATTTTGCTGATGCCAAGTTGATTTACTTGTCGATAATCAACACGCTAATGACAAAGTTTAACTTTCTACTACTCAAGCAATGACTTTCCTATGGTTCATGTCGGCCACTGCCCCACCAATCCACAAGCTGAATCGGTCTTTGTGTTTCTTTGTCAATGTCAATGAAAATAAATTCTTGCATGACTAATGCGGGCATCCTCTATTTTATTACCCTTGTCGTATATGGTGCTCTCGCCATCTCTACAGTTCCTGATCAGCAGAAGTATCTGCGGTACTCTCATCGCTGGATGCAAATCGGATGAAAAAACTTACTAGAGGAACGGCTTCTTGCAAACTGTTATACTGGAGAAAGGTTTTTTTGTGATAGATAAACAAGCGAATAAATGCATAAGTCATATTGGAAAAGGCTCCGTTCTGCAAAAGAAACAGCTAGAAAGAAAAATTTATGAATCATGTGGGCAAATATCTTAACTTTCGTTTTCTGCCCTTTTTTCTTTCATGGCAAGGTGCGATGTGAAATACAACCATAGGGTTGCTGAGACATGAGCAAAAGTCGGGTCCTTAAGTGGGTTTCGAACCAGTGATTAGCGTTACAGAGTGTTCACATGTTATCTACCACACCAACAGAGGTCTTTTTTTCTTTTTCTCTACCATCTCAGCTATGTTTTTACGTTTTACACGTTTTTATGCCGAGCATTCACTCGTCAATGGAAGTGAGCTGAGTGAAAGGCAAAAGAAGAGCCACGGTTGGTGTCGTGGTGGTAGCACGTGGGCTCTTGGTAAAGGGGGATCGAAGCCCCTTTGTGGTCACAAGTTTTGCTCATATCTCAGCATCCGTGCGGTTGTATTTTATGTAGGGCAATTAAGTGGAATGAGTCATACACGACTCATGCCATCACCAATCGGAATTACGGTTGGCAGATGACAAACGGTGCGTCAACAAATGCGTGCTTGTTAAAGGGAGCCACCAATGTTTTCTAGTGCTTTTTTACTACTTAGGTTTTAGCCATTGATTTTCGAATAGATTCTCTCAAAGGACAACATGGTGAAAGTCTTCATACTTCTTAAATGTTTGTGACCAACTGTCTCATATAGCATTCTCAATAGAAATGCAATTTTCTACGTGACTACAATATTGGTCTGGCTTAAAGCAGCCGTTTTTCGTTTTCGCTTTCGTAGAAAAAATGATTCACTTCATTGCTAGCTGAAGTCTTAATGTCCTAGATGTATTATTGACGTGCGTTATTTTAAAGCGATACTTTTAAGAGAGTTGCTGTCGAAAAACGCATTGTGACTGGTACAATCACTATCTTGGACGTCGAGGAGAAGTCGAAACTACCGATGCCAGGTGAGGACCGCACGAACATACAAGGTAGAAGCGAGAATCAATAACTCGCAGAGCATAAGAAAAGCAGTAATGAGTCGATATGGTTTCGACAATATTTAGAAAACACTTGTTGAAGACCAGCAACAAAAACTCTGATTTTATTTATGTTTCAAATAATAATTCATAAGTGTTCCGTTCAGAATTAGGATGCATTGACAGGCTTATTCAAGGTTACTAGGGCGCGTGTAGCGCAGTGGTTGGAGGCACCACTGCAAATTGGTACCAGACTTGTCTGGGAGGATACCAGCACTGGCTCGATACATCCGCAGGCCACCGCGAGTCATTGTAAAGGCCAGATATGCATTCAATCGCCTCCAACGATAGTTAATGAAGTCGAATGCACAGCGCATCCCTCAGGGATTGATCAACGCCGAGAGCTTTATCCTTTATCCTTTATGCAAGGTTACTACAAAATTCTCTTGCCTCCACACTTGACTTGTGCCATTGAGGCTTTGAGGAGTGTGGTACCGAGACCTTAGTCACAATAAGGTTTTTAACGAACAAGTGTAAGTTTATCAATAAACAAAAGTATTGGTTATCTATAAGCGATTAAATGGTACCTGGTATAGAAAATATTCTATTGAAGTTCTATTTAGATGGAATAACGTATTAGTTCTAGAAACCAAATAGGTAAAAGATACTTCCAGGTTTGAAAGAGCTTTAAACAAATTTGGGAGATTCATGCTATCGGGCGAATGTTGTCAGTGCCGTCGAGTACGGCGCCAGCGAGCTGTCAACACATCATTCCGATCACTCAGCAGGATCCGCATCATTTATCTTCTAAGGAGAAAACTGAAAACACTTCGCTAAACGCTGCCGGAAAATCCTCTATTGCTAGAATTTGTTCGCTTTTGGGGAAGGCTTAAGAGGGTTGTTATCCACTGTTTCTCGAAAGTACGTATAAATGAAGTACTGACCTCCGATTTATCTAAGACATCGAACATGGCGTGAATTTCACAAAACGCGGTTCGTCGACAGCAGTAAAAAGCACCATTCGCCATTTCACTTCTGATTCAGTGTCCTCTTAGCTGTCTTCGGTTCAAAAACGACCGTTGTGTTCTTTTTATTCCAGTAAACCTTCTCTCTGCAGAATTTGCACCAATGTCGTCGAACCAGTTCTGCATGACACATTCTCTCCTTGTCGCTGCATTGGCCGCCTTCTCTATGCTGGTCATCATGCACATCTTCGTACTGCTCAACTGCCTGCACAGTCGTTGTGCTTCCATCGAAGACAGTACCTCATATTCATCGAACGGTATAGAATTTTTTTAGGCATATTAAAAGAAAGGAATATTCTGCAACATAGAATTTTGTCTCCAAGCTTTAAGCGAATCGAGCGATATGTAAAAAAAGCATAATGGAAACAAACTATTTTGTGATAAAGGAAAAAGCTTTAATTCTCCATCCACAGTGTTGAATTACACAGTTGAACGATGAACTCAATTCGGCCTTGACAACGTTTACAAGAAATCGATCAAGAGTGTGATGCATAGATGAGCGAGTAATGATCACTGAACTTTCTGCTCTTTTCACTTTTTTTATTGCTATGTTGTGCAGAACTGTAACCCAGTTTCCCTATTTTAAAGCTCTTAAGACGCTTGGCTTAGTGTCGATACACGTATTTTGCGGTAAACTTTAAAATATTAAACCTGTACTAGGAATAGCTATCCCTTAAGCTGAATCATAATGTGAGAAATATCTATCCGAACCACGAGTGTCAGCGACTACACGTGATGGATTTGGTAGTGGATTGGACGACTGTCTCAGATCTCCGGAAGAGGAACAAAGCAGGGCCAACGAGCCAAGAAGGAAAAACAATCACAAGAAATTAGTACTGGAAGCCATGAAATTATGGGTGAACTTTGAAATGTACAATATTTGTCGCATTTGCATTTCACTACAACAATTCCTCTCAGGTCGACAACATACATTTAGCCTCTTCAGTAGTTGCTTAACACTACTTAACACTAAGACATTGTGATTTATACCACAGCCTCAGCTTAACTGGGTTCAATGCCGATTTATGCTTCCCAGATCGATTCCGTTGACACGGGTGATATCTAGTAGCACCTATAGGTCAACAATACGCCTAAGAGAAACGCGAAACGAAGGACTGGCATGGTGTGCTGGTGAACGCATTAGCCCTCGGAAAGAGTAATAATGTGTTCGGTGTGTTCCCCCACACCACAGACATCAGCGGTCGAGAGTTTTGCGAATATCTCGGCAACATAATAGTATTTTACATACTACGTCCAAAATCAAATAAATGTTGTGCATACGTAGAAGTGCGACGTGCTAGTCCTTGGACTGCATTTTTTTTTCCACTCGTTCATTTCTTCTTGTTTTATAGAGCATTTGCTGGAGTTTCTGTTCTTGGTAAGTTACCCAACATTACCATTATCTCAGGCTTGGCCCGTGTACACTTAAAGATTATGAAGCAGCGAAAACCCTTTCAGACGAGTTCAGTGGCCGATAATTTGAGTGCTCATTTTGTGTTATTTCATTTGCAGGCGCTATGATGAGTCGTAAGATGTGAGATTTGGTGATCACTGGGGAGGTAGTGCAGAGCTAGTGATGGCGTTCTTCAAGGGAACGGTTCTGGTTTGAGCCCACAGAGTTTACCAAGCCTTTCATCGTTCCGGGGTCGGGAGTTTGGTACGACACTTGTTCGAGACAGCTCACTCTATGCAAGTCAACCAAGAAGTCCAAGCCTATGGTAGGATTATACGATGAATACCCTTGAGAGCATTCATGAAAAAGAAAATCGTTAGGCGGCAGCCGATCCTAATCGCCAAAAATTCGAAAATTCTGTCGATGATGGATAGTGAACCGAACGCATGAATCCATAAAGTAAATGTGAAGAGAGTCGTGTAAAAAAAAATAAATTGTGGATATCGTATATAATGGGCGGGTATGACAACTGCTATAATGGAGTCTACATAAGATGGAAAACACTTCCTACTGCTGACAGCAATCTAGGCAAGCCAGTCCACCATGAAGCTGAGTAGAGAATTTTGCGCGAGTTCTCTACCGGCTCCAAATTTTTCGGAACAGTAGAAAACAAATAAACATGTCAGCTGAAAATTCTTTGGAAGGATTTGTACTTATGGAAGCGGGTGTGCATCAGTTGAAGTTATCCTGAAACCTGGCCGTTGGTTCAACCTGTCGTCCGAATAATGGTTGCTTTCAATTTCAAAGAAGCTTATTTCAGCAAAAAGTAAGCTTTACTAATTTCAATGTAGACTTGGAGTCTACAACTCGTTGCCTACTAGGTAAAAAATCTCTTATTCTGCCACGATGAAACTATATTGTGATTTTCTGGAACCTATAATCTACGTTTCCCATTTTCCTTTGTCGGCGCTGGTGTTCCGAACACGGTAGAAATTGAGCAAGAGAAATTTTTTGGAGCAGAACACCGTGGTGTTCCTCGGTGATTAGTTGGTTCTTGTGCTTACGTACGAAATTTTAAAAAAACTAAGTTTAAAGCTCCCAGGTTCGACTTTCTATTAACCTCGGCATTGGAATATGAGTGCGCAGTTTTCTTGTTCAGCAATCGCGAGGTTGTTATGCAGCATACATTTACTTCCATAGAAAAACACAATACAATACAACACAACAGTAGCTGACGTTTCGGCAGTATCGCCTTCTTCAGAGGCGCTTTTTTACATGACTTCCAGTGAGGAGGGTAATAATCAGATAATCAGTCGCATGCGACTATAATCAGCTGTCCTAACCTTCCATTGGAAGTCATGTAAAAAAGCGCTCTGAAGAAGGAGATACTGCCGAAACGTCAGCTACTGCTGTATTGTATTGTGTTTTTCTATGGAAGTAAATGTATGCTGTATAACAACCTCGCGATTGCTGAACAAGAAAACTACGCACTAAGTTTAAATCCCAATTTTTTTAATGGTGTGGTTTTAAGCATTTTATGTAAGTAAGTAGTGCGTTAGAGCAAAATTTACCCTATATGTTATAAAGTTCTGTACTCTTAAAATACTCTGCCAATCAAGAAACTATCGTTTGCTGAAAAACCAGTTTCATCGCACGTGTGTTAATGGAGTCGAAGGCATGGTGCATCCCCAAGGGTTCAACACCTAATGCATTACAGAAGCCTGGCCACGCACACAAATTCAGTCATTTCTTGTTCTCGTTGTTGTTAATGTTGTTGTTGTTGCTGATGTCCGATGCCTGATGTTTCTTGTTTTTTCTCAACAAGGTCGGCTTGAAAGAATGTTGTAACTAGTCAGAATTCTCTGTCACTTTTAATATCATTCTGATCCCAAAAAAGAACTTGTTCATTGTTCCGTTGAGATTCAATTTCACATATGCCCCGTTTTTATGAAACGTATACCATCGAAGACGTCGTAAAACCTCGCCATCGAAACCAACGGTGCCAAGTGAGTTTGATAGCACTGGTCATAGAGCGTGGCCGAGAGGTATGCAGTCCTGCAAACGCTCTTCGCATACCCTTCATTTCATTTCATTTCTCACTTTATTAACGAGCTGTACAAGATAGTTTTTAACCGTTGATTTACGCGTGAATCCCAAAAGTTACCCTGTTTTCAGTTCCGTTTCAAATCCATCAGCAACACCAGCAAGGTTGAAAAGCAGATTGAATAAAACTGCCTTACAGCTTCCTCATATTTTCTGGTGGAAATAACTAAGAGGAGAGAATGAAGAACAGAAACGAATTCATGTCGCTGAAAGGCTGAAGTTGCTCAATAAAGATCATGAAAATCAAATCACGTACAGCTCTGCAACCAGATGTAACCCAAAAATCGCTCGCTTCGTAAACCGTTATTTCGCAACAAATAACGGATTTCGGAACACTACATAACAAGAAATCTACGGCACTTTTTAAACATAAGAGCTTCGAACTTCTTATGCCAGAGCTCCCTCCTGCTGTCGTGTACCAAGGCTCTTCGGTTGTTGTAGCTAGATGCTGACATCGAAGATTCCTCCTAGGCGATCTCAAATTTCTCACAAACCGAACAATAGCTGAAATAGCCGTAAATGTGAACCAAACGTAGGCAAATATTGCAAAATTCAAGTAAGACCGCGAAAGCGCTGCCTGCTTAATACTCCCGGGAATAGATCCCACTACCGGCCTTCTAAAAAACCTAAAAAAAAATAAAAACTTAACGTCGGCATTGATCAAGTAGTTCTCGATATTCTTGTTGAGCAAACACGAAGTGTTGCTTTATTCTTCATTACGTTAAAGCTGACGTTTCCGCGGACTTCGCCTTCCTCAGAGCGTGGAAATGTCAAGTTGAAAGCAATCTATTCGGCGAAACCAAACGGAGAAAACGCTAAACCAAGATTTCAATCACATTGAACACAGCTTTGCACACTCACCGCTTTCTATGAGATTTCCACTGAGTATGTCGCGTGGACACCAACCGCGCAGAATTCACATGGAAGTGTAACGTACCCTCCAATCAGAATAACAGGCTTGTATGCTACCCAATGTCACGCGTGATAATGAGGCATTCTTCCTTGCGGTTCATTTTTGGATTTCTGGAATTAATTCAGAACGCCTCGAGAGTTTTGCACGCTTGTGTTCTCGATTCCAGTGCGAGGATCGTGACACATACTTCAAAAGTCCTCCCCGTTATGTCTCTGGGTCCTATGCGTGCCTAGTGGTGTACTTGGTTTACGTTTGCCGACTAGGTGTTCTTTTATGCTCACACGGAGTGGTCTACCCGTTTCGCCAATGTATTCGTCTCCGCGCGCCTTGCAGGAGATCAGATAAACTGTACCTGAGCTAATGCAATCACCGTCTCTACCATTGGGGCAAATTATGCAATTTTGCTTTGCACATAGACGGTCATGTAGGTGGTTACGAACTAGCTGGCGTCTTAGAATACTCGGTGAAATTTCATTTATCGTTACCGAATTCTCTAGATCGGCCCTGCTTAAATAGCGTTTTATAGCTGCACTTACTTCATTTGAAACAAAGGGTAGGATAAACGGGACCTTTTTATCTCTAGAGTTGTCGTTTGCGGGCGTAGGATGGATTTCTGGAATTAGTTCAGAACGCCTCGAGAGTTTTGCACGCATGCGCTCTCGATTCCTGTGCGAGGATCGTGACCCGTACTTCAAAGCCCTCTCCGTTATGTCTCTAGGTCCTTTGCGTGCCTAATGGGGTATTTGGTTTACGTTTACCGACTAGGTGTTCTTTTA
>MQTX01000057.1:9882-126337 GCA_009735665.1 Angiostrongylus cantonensis
CAAGCATCTTATACAGAGAGGATTTCTCTTCATTAGTGTGTGCCAAATATAGCAACTATCCCCGAAATAGTTACTATTTCTTTATATTACTGCATGTTTCTGCATCTGGGATCATATCTACTGTTTCTCAAGTTGCCTGGCAATGTCGTAGTACGTAAATATTTTGATCCCGTCCTAAGGAACTTCATATAGAGAATTTCTCTCTCAAGCGGTGAATTCTATGTCTACCTAGCAGACACATTTAATGGGTCGATGGAGACGGCCTTTGTCACAATACCACACTAGACACAGCATCTCGTGACCATCGGTCACACCACCGGGCATGCTGTTTGGTACGCCTCGTTGCTTAGGGAATGGACCCCGCGACCCGGGCCTTGACCCTACCACCATCGACTCGCTTAGACGTAACCACGCACGGCTAGCACCGCCCGCTTTTGGGGGTTAGGGGCTCGGAAGTCTCTTTCGGGTTTGAGGTCTGACTTCATTGACTGATTCTTACGCCAGTATTCTTCTATTGTTATTCCTGTTGTATTCTTGTTACCTTTATGTATATAAAGATTTAACCCCAAGTTTGAGTGCCGAAAGATTGCCCTGTGTCAACTGCTTTGTCAAACATCTTGTACAGAGAGGATTTCCTTCTTTATTATGTGCCAAACATCTTGAGCGAAGCGAAGTGGAGAAATGCGCCCGTTTTAAGTGACGTCAATACTGGTTCCAGCAAAAAGACCTTCGGTAACATGTGGAATAAACACAAAAACATGAAAATGAGCCTGATCGTCAAGTGTCTTGTGACTTAGGAACTTGAGATGACTTTATAAAGGTAAGCAGAAAAAAAGTGCTTCACGTCATGAGGAATTTATTGCCTTCCATATATCCGAACAATTTCCATTACTACGAATCCGTCAATAGTAAATGATATCCAGTTAATCTTATTGAAACAGGAGTTCACAAAGTTGTAAGATCAGCGTATTGAGTGAATTGTATAGGGTTCGGTGCTCCCATAGAGTAACTTCGTCAACGTTACCAGTTTATCATCACAATAGAACAATGCTACAGTAATAATATTCCATAAAAAAAATAAAAGAACAGAAAAAACCAAAATGAAGTATTCTTAATCACAAACAAACAAGACGACGTATTGCGCAGTTGTTAGATGTGTCCTGCGGTGCCCGTGGTCATCGCTTCAATCCGGCGCTATCAGGAATCAGAAAAATGATGAGACTTGCGTTGGAGGACGAAGGACTTGGCACATGAATACGATCCCCGAGAGTCATTGTGTAGGTTTAATGTGGCATCCAATTACCTCTACGATGCTATGAATGGAATTAAATGCATGTCACTTTTCGAAGGAATTGATCAGAGTCATCTTCGTTCTTTATCTTAAGCCTTTATAAACAAAAGTGTGCGTTTATTTTTATGAAAACAAACGAATGAACAACCGAATGACATGCTCGGAACGAGAAGGGGCACTTTGAATAGAAGTAATGTGTGACACCATCGATCCCTAATTTGCTTCTCCTCGCCGCTAAGGATGATCGAAAGGAATTCATTCCACAATCATTTTGTTCACTATTGAGTGAGCAGTTTGATCACGTTGATGGTCTGCAGCGATAACAATCTCTTCTCTCCTTCTGTTGACTCTGATAAGGTCTGATTTATGAGCTTTCATAAGCCTTCATAACGAAAACAACTACAAAAAACTCCCTAAAAACTACTAGTAACATGAAAGATTAACAGCAAGAACTAGCGAACTTATGTGTACGAAATTATTGATTGACTTTTATAACTAATAAATGGAAAGTATATAATCACAATTTTAACATATTATTTATTGCCTACTCTTTTAACGGCAGCGTATATTGCAAAACATAACTTCAATGATGGTGAGATATTTGTAAAACTCCGGACCGCAGGTGTCTGCGGTGGGGAACGTGCTATTGTCCTTTCCGGGGAGTAACGCGTTCACCACCACACCAGGCGATCCTACGCTTCGTCTGTCTCACAGCTAGTCGGGAGTTTTGCAAACATCATTAAAGGAAAGTATATATTCATTGAGTATCGTTTACAACAAAACAAAGAAAAACGTCGTTTTGCATAGAAAATAAATTCAAAAAATAGAAGTAGTGAGAGGAAACGGACATCTTGCCATGAGATAGTCGGTTCAGCTTTAACTGGAATCTATGAACATTTTATTAAGCAAGTTTCAAAGTCACATTATTCGAAGAGAAAAAACGTTGCCAATAGCTAATAATATTATCAAAGAAAAAGAATGGAAAATCCGGAATTGGCCAATCGCTTAGGAATGCGTCATGCCTTGGATTCCACTCGTAATGTTGTTGAGACGATGGAATAAATAAATGGTCTATATAAAAACTTGCTGCGACATCTCGGATGTATCAAATCAGTGCTCGATTCTGCTATCAAGTTATGCAACCTTCAGGAGAGGAGGGCTTCTTGCAGCGTTCAGAATCGAACCAGGGACCATCCTGGGCGTATTGCAGAACATCTACATCCATAACGCGACACGTGTCATCTACTAATACGGTGGCAACAACAGTACAATTAATGGTTTACAACAGCTGATAAAGAAAGGCCTGTAACCGTTGGCCACCTTCACTGAATGAAGCAATAATAGTAGTAACTGGTAAAAACGATAATAACAACGGTGAAAAACAAGGAAAAACCGAGAATAAGTAGAAAGCGTCGAAGGAATTACAACGACTGTAAATCACAGCAGAAACTATTACTTGACAAACCTGTTAGTAAGATAAGCGACTAATAAAGTAGTGACGTAAGGTGAAGTAGTAATACTGATAGTAGTAATAATATACTATGGGTCGCGAGGAATGCAGTAGTGTAATCCCTCGCAATGCGCATATGGTCGCAGCTAATTCGATTCGTTCAATCCCAATTCCAGTCCCTCTGAGAATGAAAAATTGGTACTAGATTTGCTTATAAAACGCCCACATAAACCCAAAAAATGCTTGGGTGAAGACCTGGAAATGGCCCATCTTGAGTATCCTAGAATTCCAGGTTTCTGCATTTAAAAAAAGTGCTTGTCGTGAGAATCTTGGAGCGTCTAGGACGATTACCCTAGAATTCTAGGTCAGTCCACAAAAAAATTGATTGTTTTGAAGACCTGGGAACGACCTATCAAAGGTATCCTAGAATTTTACGTAGAATCTCGTCTTTACCAGACTTCATTGACATTCATGAAGAAGACAAAGCCCTTAGTTAGCAATGGAACTCATGCACGCAGATCCGAAGACGATTGTGAATGACGATATGAACAGTTAACCAAACGAAATAACGTGTTGTGATCGACAGAGTACATATGAAGGCCTGCCATGTGAAGGAATAAAAAACGCAAAATAAAATACCTATAAGGAAAAATTGGGTAGCCTCAGGCTGATGTGATATGCCATTCTACGTATCTATGACACCCATACACGTGTGCAGAAAAGTGATTAGATGCATATTGAAGGCCGATACTTAGTTTGTAGCTTTTGAAAACAACTGAATAATTTCTGCCTCATGGTAGTTGTATAGTCAGTTTTCACCCATGTTGACCATCAATCCGTCACATCCTTCACCATGGAAACTTATAACTCACAACTTGACATCCTATATGAAGATTGGTGGATATGATGATAAGAATGACAAGCAGGGTGAATATAAAAATGGCGGCACCCATGCCTCATGAAAAATCGTCGGGTCCTAGCACAATCTTAATTTATACAGCGACTTGTCAGCTGGGAAACGTCTCCTTGCTTTGGAATTTCGAAAGCCGTGTTAGTTTTTCGTGAAAGTTTTCTCATCTTGTCACCAACTGCCAATATTATGTTGTTCTTAGCATGGTGGTAATGTCTTGCACTTGTTCATTTAGCAGCAATTCGGGATGGTAATGTGGAATTCGTTCTCAATTTGGTGAACTCGACTGCGGGGGAATGGACCCAACGCACATCGAACCTCATCATCCAGGAACAACCTCCGGCTACGAAAATAATATAGCGAGCTATTGAGAGGAAAACGAAAATAAAGTCAGAGAGGAAATGTTGATGATAGTAGTAATTACGACTAGTAGCAATTATTACTGCAGTAATAATAGCACAATGGTTCCCAAGATAGACTTTCTATTAACCTTGCCATTGGAATATGAATGCGTAGTTTTCTTGTTCAGCAATTGCGAGGTTGTTATACAGCATACATTTACTTCCATAGAAAAACACACAATACAATACAACACAACAGTAGCTGACGTTTCGGCAGTATCGCCTTCTTCAGAGCCTGGAAGGGTGTACTGATATACAATTTATTACGCCAAACACTTCAGTAACATTTACAGTAAGACGAAAAACTTCATGGCAATTACATGATCAACAGCTTCTCGAAAAACTCACCGTTTTCCTACGTGTCTTCCACTGAGGAAGAGCCGCTGATCAGCGTCGCATATGGTTGAAGATTGCACCTGCTCACATCAACGATCGATACAAAGGTACGGGGCGAGATCACGTGTGATCTCGGGGCATTCCTCCCTACTGTTCATTATAGGGTTTTTGACATTTATCCAAGAAGCCTCAAGAAGCTTGCGCGCTTGTGTCTTGGCAGTTGGTGGGTCAATATTTATAAGCGATAATATTAGGTCTAATGCCAAAATAACTCTACAACGAAAGTGCGAGAATCTTTTGAGTAACTCACACATCTCGGCTTCAAGAAACCGTAAAGGAACTCTTTGCGCTCCTGATAGCAGTCAAAATGCGGTTGACAATGCACCAAGAAAATCCAGGGTCATCATACTTGGGGTGTGACCATACCTGAAAGCGCGCGCTCATTATTAGAATTGGGCCCAAGTTTTGAGCCATCAAAACCCATTTCTAAGGCAACCGTGCGTAGGATCGCATGCAATTTGTATGAGCTTCAAGATGGACTCCGCTGTCAAGCCAAGCAGGAAATATTGAATAAGAAAGAAGGCCAAGAAGTGGCGAGACTACCACCGTCTCCTTTTCCAAGAGCGTTTTTTAGAGAGCAGGACCCTAAAGTAGAAGTTCCTATGAAATTTTGAATGTTTTCGGACGGCGTTCTCAAAACCCTGAATCACTATCGCGGTAGAAAGTTTGTCTCTAACCTCACAGCCGAACAGAAATGTGGTCTGCCAGAAATTAGAGATTTAATTAATTTAAAGACCATTAGACTATCAGTTAGTAATAAGGGACGAGAGTTTGTAGTTATTCCTCGCCAATTAGATGAGATAACAGAGGTACATCCTAGTGATGCTACCCTTTATCGCCGATCATCTGAAAAGCAATACAAAAGGCAATACCGAAAACTTAACAGCCAATGGGTCGAAGTGGCAAAGACAGCAGGCTTAAAACCATTTGTTATTTCTCACTATAAAATAGATAGATAAAATAGACCAACGTGTCCCGTCATATAGTTACTTATTAAAACACACAAGTTAGTATCAGCTGATGATTTTACCTCAACCGACCCAACATCCTTCAAGACTTGACCCACCATCAGCTGCGGTGACGGGCCAACGGATAAAATAACATGGTTTCTAAGCTTAATACTCACCCAGCTGCTTAACCACATCCCAGCTCACCTCACGAACACCCAAATGTACCTAAAACGTCTACGTAACCTGTCTCCTAATAACGCGCACGTGATGGAGCTTTTCGATGTTTCTGCGCTCTACACCAACGTATAGAATGACTCCGTAATGGAAGCCATCCAGGAACTTCTTGTTGAACATTAAAGGAAAATAAAAATTCATGGCTTTTCCGTCCAGCAGCTTATGGCTCTATTACAGGAGTGCCTAAACTGTTCAATTTTCAGATGGTCTGGAAAATATTACGCACAAATGACAGCATTGGCAATGGGACAGCGGTTGGCATCAAGCCTTACCATCGCGTTCAAGTCTAGAATAGAAGTCCCGTATCGACCTCATGCCGCTACTCTACTGCAGATACATAGATGACTGTTTTGTTATTTGCTCTACTCAAGAGGAGGTGGACAAAATGCTTTGAGTTATTGAATGAGCAATCTGAGTACGTACTCTTTCTTTGATGAGCTTACACGAGGTTGATAAAAATATTTATTACCGGCTAACGTTTCGACGTCTTCGTCTTCATTAGAGCCGATGATCCGAGTCGGTGGTCCACCCTTGTTATTTGTCTCGATGTGGCGGCTTCGCCTTCGTGTCGAGTCAGGTCTTCCTCAGCGGTCCGTGTCCTCGAATCAACCTCGTGTAAGCTCATCAAAGAAAGAATACATATTGATTATGCACACCGAGGCTCAACGAAAGTCGGTTTCGAAGTATTAATACGCTTTGTGCCAGCAATCTGAGTACATCAAGTTTACTAGGGAGAAACCGAAAGAGAATTGGCTTCCATTTCTTAACGTTCAAGTGAACTTATCAAGTAGCGGTTGCATGACTAGCACTGAAAACCAAGTAACAAAACCATCCTCATTCATTTCCTTTCTTCCCATCTTTCACACAAAGAGGGAGATTATGAGAAACATATTTCGAACAACCACCTCCGTGTGCACGAAGAAGGAATCAAAAGAGGAATCGCGCGACTTGGCTCGGGAAATAGCCATCTCCAATGGCTACGAAATGGTAACCCGACGAGATATGTTTAGAAGGAAAGAGATGCCCCAAGGCCAAACACTTGGTCGAAAGAAAACCCCGTTTATGCTCCCTTTATTAACGATGACGTAGGAATAGCCATAAAACGGTATCTAAGAAAGGCAGGTCTAGAGGAATCGGTTGCGATAGTGGAAATACCACCCGGTACTCTTCGTCGTCAGTTAGTTCGCAACCGCCTGTGTGACCGTCTATCTGAAACAGCAAACTGCGTAATTTGCCTTTTTGGCAAGGACGGTGATTGCATGAGTTCAGGTCCGATATACCTGATCTCTTGTGGTACTTGCGGAGACGAATATATTGGCGAAACGGGCAGACTTTTATGTATCTGCATAAAAGAACATCTCGATGGCAAAAGAAAAGCAAGTCTGGGCACGCCACTAGGCACGCATGGGATACAAAAGAATTGCAGAATTTCGACATAAAAGTCACTACCCTGGCACAGGATGCCAAAACACCAGCGCGTAAGCTTCTTGAGGCTTTTTGGATAAATGCCAAGAATCCTACAATGAATAGCAGGAACGAATGCCCCGGGATCACACGTGATCTCGCCCCTTACCTTCGTGTCGATCGTTGATTGGGGGTGCTGCAGTCGTCAACACCATATGCGACTCTGAGCGGCTGTTCTTCCTCGGTGGAAGACAGATGAAAAAAGCGGTGTTTTTTTCGAGACGCCGTATATCTTGTAGTTATCGGTCAGATTTTCATCTTTCTATTTGTGCTGTTGAAGTGTTTGACCTAGTAAGTTGCGTATTGGTGCACCCTTCCAGGCTCTGAAGGAATTAGTG
The DNA here is from genome assembly GCA_009735665.1 of Angiostrongylus cantonensis. Classification (NCBI taxonomy): domain Eukaryota; kingdom Metazoa; phylum Nematoda; class Chromadorea; order Rhabditida; family Metastrongylidae; genus Angiostrongylus; species Angiostrongylus cantonensis. The sequence goes on from MQTX01000057.1 coordinate 17,317, forward strand.
AGGACTCTGGATGAGCGAAAGCTGTGCAAGATTCTTCCAATTTGTTTATTTTTTGTGCATTGTTAACAAAACATTTTAAACATTTACTAGCTGTATTCAACAATAGCAACGACAACATCAAAAGAAGAAAAAAAGCAGAATGGAAGAAAAGTAAGGAAAGCAAAGCAAAGGGAAGCAAAGCAAGGGAAGCAAAGCAAGGAAAGAAGGAAAGAAGGAAAGAAGTAAAGAAGGAAGGAAGGAAGGAAGGAAGGAAGGAAGGAAGGAAGGAAGGAAGGAAGGAAGGAAGGAAGGAAGGAAAGAAAGAAAGAAAGAAAGAAGGAAAGAATGAAAAGAAGAAGGAAGAGGATGTATTTTACTGGACTGCGATCAATGGTGTCGTTATGATTTTGCACATGCTTGTGCAAGCAGTCAAAGACATTTTTTAAATGAAAATCGACAACAAACGAAATAGGACATTTGGTATAAAATATCCAGTATTCTGTTCCGGGAAGGACCTTTTAGGCATTTTAGGCCAATTTTTTAGGCCCCAGCGCCAATTAGTCAACAGTGAATCCAGATTTCAAAAAGAGAAACGCTCTGAAAAACTATTACTGCTTGCAGTTTTTTGTCATTGAAGATAAACAAAATCTTCTTGATGTTGTCATTTTGATTTACTTGATTGCAGTTTTATAGGTGATATGAGCAACAAGTCATTTGTACTGTTAATGAAATTAGACTCTTAATAATGTAGAATAAAATACTTGGATACTTGGACGATCCGTCTTCACGAGCTGTGCAGACCCCGCATATATGCTATTTCTTTCCCTAACAATCGTGGTCCATGGTAATGGTCTTGTTCGAGCATGGTATCGTTTGCGAGTCTCATACCGTGATCTGTAAAACAACTGCAGATGCGAGTACAGCTGATTAACTTTGTTTACGAACACGTCTGCCCAACGTGTAGGTGGACGTCCTAGGCTACGTTTGCATTCTCTTGGAGTCCACTCTACTGTTCTTTTCGCCCATTTGTCGTCTGTTCTTCTCATTATGTGACCGGCCCATTTATGTTTCGCTGTTGATGTATATTCTCCTGGATCTCGAAGAAGATGTAACAGATTTCGAAGGTCAGAGCTTCGCATTCCGGCTAGATATTGAGAGTGCCGGTTATGTCTTAGAAGACGTCGCTCAAGCGCTCTGTGAGTAGTGCGAAGAATTCTTGACGTTGTTGAAATATCAATCCACGTCTCTGCACCATAACAGAGCGCTGGGAGGACTGTAGAATCGAAGAGATGAGCGCAGACTTTCGGGTTCTTCAATTGGTTAGTGGTTTCTTTGAGAGACCCGAGTGCGGCCGAAGCTGCTCTCCTTCTATATAGTTCCTCCTTCTTGCTGCTTTCCATGTTCATTTTTCCATGCAGAATAAAATATTTATCAGAAACAGCTATTGGTGCAAGTGTTGTAATAGAAGAACGAATTGAGGTGGTCTAATGAGACTTCAGAAGCGGTCCTTCCTTCAAGTTCTAATCAGCGTGCATTCCGTCATTAATAAGCTAACGCAAGGTTATTTTTTTTTTAAAAAATTATCCAGCTAACGTTTAGGTGCCTTCGGCTTAGTCAGAGCCGGATTATTCGGAGTCGACTGTGCACAGTTCTGCTTTCTTCCGATATGGGCCTTCCTCCAATGGAGCACCGCTAGAATGAACAACCTCACTCGGCAGTGCTCTTCTATACAAGACGGTTGTTATTGAAACTCACTGTCTGTTAATAACGACTTGGTTTTCTTCATTTATATGATCTTATAAACTGATCTTTAGCTGATGCAAGGTTGGTATAGGTCTTCGCTGTCGTTGTTATGAATTCGTCGTTTTCTTTCTTAGCAATCGCGAGGTTGTTAAACAGCATACGTTTACTTCCATACAATAACACACATACAACACAATCGTAGCTGACGTTTCGGCAGAATCGCCTTCTTCAGAGCCTGGAAGGGTACACCAGTACCAATTTTCATCTTTCTGTTTGTGCTGCTGAAGTGTTTGACCTATAAGTTGCTTATTGGTGTACCCTTCCAGGCTCTGTAGAAGGCGATTCTGCCGAAACGTCAGCTATACGATTGTGTTGTATGTGTGTTATTGTATGGAAGTAAACGTATGCTGTTTAACAACCTCGCGATTGCTAAGAGAGAAAACGACGAATTCATAATTCAATGCCGAGGTTAATAGGAAGTCGATCCTGTGTAATATTACAAGTTGTTGTTGTTGTTGGTGTTGTTGATCATGGCTGAAGTTTCGGCGTTGGAAAATCCAATAATTAAAGTACTCTTATATAAAATACATCCACGCTCTGAGGAAGGCGACATCGCCGAAACGTCAACCATCGACCAATAACACCAACAACAAGTACAACAACGAAAACCTATACCAACCTTGCATCAGCTAAAGAAGACCAGTTTATAAGATCATATAAATAAATATATTAACTATCTATGCTGAGGTTTATAGAAAGTCGGCCTTTTGAGTTGCTTTTATTCCTTCGGCGATACTCCAGTGGATTCGGCTCGATGTGGTCATGAGATCGGGAGAAGGAAATCTGTGGACAATTGACTTAGATAGATCCTGCCTTTAGAAAGGCGAAGAGACACGAGACATTAGCCGGATTAAGTTTTTCTTTTGTTCAATGAGTTTTTTTAATGGTAATGTTTTCCAAACGAAATGCAATGAGAGGGTGCTGAACGGTGAAAAATGAATGACAATGGCAGCAATCATTGGTGAGCGACGACGGTTAAATCAGATTCTGGTGGCCGTTCCGTAGCTGTGCAATTGATCAGTGCGATTCCATACGCATGCCCACACCATTGTGGTGTGAACATGATTGATAAATTATGTTTCTGATGCTGCTAATTCACAGTGAAGATGTTTTACGGACGTTGTGGTTCATATTTTGAGGGGAACGACGCTTCAGACAGCGGTGATCCACAACGAGATGTACTTAGGATGTTGTGGTTGACATTTTGAGCGGCTGCTGTTACAAATACTATACTGATGCTCGTGCTATTTGCACTACAATGGACCGCCGATCCGTTGCTTCGTAATGGATTGATAGAATTCGATTCCATCGCCTATACGCTAACATGATTGATTAATGACGCCACAGGCAGTGCTGATCCACGGTGAAGAGTTTCTGCGGACTTTCAGATCAATGTTTGGAAGGTATCTGTAAGAGATACTGCGTTTAAAGCTATTTGCACTACAACAAAGTACTGATCAATGGACGGCGAATGACCACTTGATTGGACTGATACGCCTGGCAGTGATAGACGCTGGCGAAGGAATGAATTCCGTTTCTGAATTCCGATTCAATTATGCGATACGATTTGAGCGGCTACGCCATTGTCAAAGGGCGCGTGTTGTGCAGTAGTTGGAGGTGCCACTGCGACAGACGTGTGGAATCGATCCCAACACCCATGGCTCACCAAACCTTCCATCCCTCCGGAGTCGCCAAATTGGTACCAGACTTATCTGGGAGGATAGCAGCACTGGCTCGATGCATCGGTAGGCCGCCGCGAATCATTGTAAATGTCAGATATGCATTCAGCTACCTCCAACGATCTTAATGAAGTCGAATGCATGGCGCAACCCTCAGGGATTGATCAACACCGAAAGCTTTATCCTTTTATCCTTTTTTACGCTATTGTCGTCTTATAAGTGTGTTTGATACACGACGCTTTAGATGCAGCTTTTTCACGTTGACGAGGTTATACAGATGACGTTGATTATACTCGGTCGGTGAAAATCACAACAGACAACCTATACGAAATGTCTTACGTAATTACCATCGACGCAAGTGTAAAACACTCATTAAAATTTTGTATATGCACATCAGATTCGAACCGAGCTAGGTTTCAAGTTTTTTTTCCGGCATTTTTTCTTGCGAATGAACGAAGTCGTTAAAGATCATATCAAAGCGATAAAGTCTAATAGCATGAACTTTAGCGTTAACTTTTCCAATAGCTGAGGCCTTGGAAGCGAAACGGATAGAGATGTTATGCAGGAGCTGTAGTAGGGCTATACAAGAATTTTAGGGAAAATTGACTGAACCAACATACAACGGCATTTGTAAAAAGGGTAAAATCACCGAAATCAAGCGCAAATTTGAACGATTTCGTGGCTGACGAATATGTGATGTGCTGGGATCTCCACAATGTATGGAGTCGAGTAATACGAATAAATATATTTTCTTTGTATTAACAAAAATGCGCGTTTTCCGCTTCAACTCCCATTTTTTTTTTGCAAAAATTTCATGTGTCTATTTCGATTTCATTAATCTTTAGTGAAAAGTCATTGAAGCTGAAGAGGAGAAGGTCGATACGTTTCCATTTCGATGTCAATTAACATTAATGATGCTAAAAAGGTTTATATAGGGCTGTTTCCTTTATCCAAAAAAAGGAATGAAAACAAGGAACATTGAACTTAAAATGAGATGCACTCCGCGCCCATCTAAAGAACGGATCGAAAACAGGGCGGTTTGGCGTCCGATGGCAACGAGTGAAGACTTTGTGGTGCTCCCTCAATGATTAAGATTACAGATGATAATGCGTAGAAAAATAGAGCACTCGAAGCCTTAAGGATGTGGAACGCATTCAAACCTATTAAATATCGTACACGTGATAGGAAGAATTTTCAGCTCTTACTTGCTAGTTCCCTATTGTTGTAGCCTACGTGGTCTATTGAATATCAACACGTTTTTGTCCTGAAAGATGTCATTTTTCAGAAGAAAAAACCTAGGTAACTATAGAGTTGGATTCTATTCAGGAAAAGATGAGCAAGCGCATACAGTGTGTGCTGATTACAAGCGCCTCTGTAATTCACGTGAGCTCGTGTGATCCAGTGGTCGGAGGCGTCTGGCATATATATGGGATCGATCCCCGTTCCCATGACTCACCAGGCGTCATCCCTCCGGAGTCGCCAAATTGGTAGCAGACTTGTCTACGAGAATAGCAGCACTGGCTCGATACATCGGCAAGCCACTGCGACTCACTGTAAAGGTTAGATGCATTCAATCACCTCCAGCGATGCCTAATGAAATCGAGTGCATGGCGCATCACTCAGGGATGGATCAACGCCGATACTTTTTTAATCTTCTGAAAGGATAACAACAATGACTTGACATCGTTATTCTGCTGAAAATCGTTGTGTAATCCAAAAATGCATTCAATCACTAGGTAATTCCACAAACTATCCATTCGTTTTACTTTTGTGTAATCGTCATGGTTGTGGCTCTGCTTCGAATATACTAACGTCCGGAGGCTCATTACGTAGTTTTACAATCGCTTTCGTCTGCGAATGCAGATACTTGACGTTAGCCGAGAACTTGTCCGACTAACATTTAGGTGGTCGTCCAAGAGGGGCATTTGCATTCTCCTGCGCTCCAGTCTTTTTTACTTTTCGTATATCTTTCATCTGTCTTTTCTATAGTGTGACCGTCTTATCTGCGCTGCACCATCGATATGCATTCTCTTGTCCCGAAAATGGAAGAGGTTTGGAAAATCTGAGCTGCGCATTCGATCACAGGTTGCGAGTTCCGATTAAATTTCGGAAAACATCGTTCAAACGCTCCGTGAACGATCTGCCGATTCCTTGACGTGGTTGAAGTACCAGCTCACGTCTGTACTTCATAACATAGCACTAAGAGGACTGCTGAATTGAAAAGGTGAGGGGTAAGTTTTGAAACCGTTCATTGTTCGGTGGTTTCTTTGACAGGCCCAGAAGTGATCCATGTTGCTCTCCTTTTTCTGTCTGATTCATCCTTTATGCTGTTCTCCATGTTCACTAAACGTCTAAAGTGCTTTCTGCAAGGGAGAACTAGCCAATTCCTTTATGAACTGGATCATCGTCCTATTTATGTGCAGGCCAATTTGTTTCCGACTTCGTTGAGTTCATTGAGCATCGTTTCTACTTCGTCAACACCACTTCAAAAAACAGCAATGTCATCGGCTTAACTGAGACTTGATAGGAATTTATCAATGCGTATGCCCTCTCTTCCAGTAGTATGCCAATAGAGGACTTCATTATCCAATGCGGTGCGGAAATAAACAGCTTTGGAGAAATTATGTCGCCTTCTCGAAATCATTTTGCAATGGGCACGGTAAGGGAAGCAATGAAGAAGCGGTATATTTATACTGCAGTTGCAATAATCGTCAACTAGTGCCTAGCAAGTTTAAGTCCTTCAACGAGCAACTTGTAAACTCGATCAGGTATTCATGTACCTGCACGACTTGTCTTGTTTTTCTTAGACGATGGCAGATGTTTTTTGGCTTTTAGCTGAGTCGAATCTTCGTACGAAGAAGGCGATGCTCGAATCCAGTACAGAATTCAGCTACCACTGAGGTGTCAATGAGGCATCATTCTCTCTTCCTGAGAACATGGTTGATCTCCGCCTCGACGATTTCCTCTCTTCGCGAATAATAAATTCCCACGAAGAGTTATTTTGTAGACGGAATTTTAGAAGACGATTCTCATTCTAATTTCGACCTCCAATTCTGAATTTTTCCATACTGCATTCAATTTCGTCATTCTTTCCAATTCTCGCAATTCTCCAACAACGAATTTATAGAAAGACTTTTTCTTGTGGTTTCCTTCCTCCATCTGATTGTAGAATGCCTCCACCTGGCTTTCATAGGCTGTGGAAATCGATGAGTGGTAGTTGATGGTACTGACTCTCTTTCGATGTGGAAATTCGAGACGAAGAATAGTGTAGGTAAGGTGATAGGATTTCGTATGAAATGATCAAATGTGAAGTAGCCAACGCCTCCGACATTTCGTAACAGAAATTTCCCTCTACGGATGATAACCGTCCCTTCATTTAACTGGCGTGAGTCGGTCTTTCTGCTTTTCGTCTTTTGAAGGGCGATCACATGGAATGCGGCCAGCGTCTTCAAGAAGAGCGTGAAGGTCGACGTCTGAAGAGGCTGTTCTGGTGTTATAATTGGCAAGTAGGGGAAACTTTTCATGGCGTGTCACGAGCGTGCTCATTTTGCTCCTCTGCAGTGACGTCCAGCGCAAGCCTCGGTTTGATTGCCCTTCACCGGTTGCAATCCCATCTAAAGGTCTCAGTTTGTGAAGTAATGAGACTGAAGTTTTGATGATTGGGCCATTGCAGTCCGCTGGAGCCTCGAGGTTAACCTAACCAAAGCCTTCCTGTAGTCGCCATCACTACAAGCAGTCGCTGGCCCTTGTCGATCAGAGGAAGATTTACCACCTTGCGACTATCTTGGTGACAAACTGGCGGTGTTTCCTGGTATTGGTTTGCTTTCAATTGAGTTTCTGTATGGAAACATCGGACTCTTTCTTAACTTCGGAAATCCTACAGGGGAGATAAGCTCAATGCTATAAACGGAATTTCGACATCCAGGAACACATCCTTGGCACGATGAGGCGGTAAGCCTTCAGAAGTTAACTGCGTCTAGTACCATGCATTGAAAAAAATACCTTGAAATTGATAAAATTTATGCGGATGGTTTCACTACACGTTTTCTGACAAAAACTCACTTTTAGATTTATTTATTTGGTTGGTTGATGAGACTTGGTAATTAATACTATTAAATGGAATAAGTCGCAGCCAAGCATAAACAAAGGTAGAGAAAGGGATAGACGCGGACGTGAATTAATCCTAGAAGAGTTTCCAGTGGGCTAGAGTTCATCGCGCATTGTTGAAGTGACTACATGCATTTCAGGTCATATAAGGTGACTTGTGAGCGCTTACCGATGTTTTAGGTTAGTGTATTTATCCTAAAAGACAAATCAAATACAAATTTACTGATCGATATGAAACAGAAGGTTTAGTGAGCCAAGCGTGTGGGTGGAATCGGCGACAGATTCCATGTGTATTGCAAGCAGTTTTAACAAATGGGCAGCATGCGCATACGGTGATGCACGTGTTTGTAATTGTTATACAATTAGTTAGAAAGTGGATTATCAAATATTTGCCGTGGAGCAAATACAACGATGTATTCTAAAAATGCACATACTTCCAACCTTCCACCACTCTTCATAAACACACTGGCTCGGCTGTTCACATGTTATCTGTCTGAATGCAGGGTCCCAACTCAGTTGAAGACCAGCAATACCATGCTATTTTTCAGGAAGGGTGACGTGCACGATATTGGCAACTATGGCCTAATCTGCTTGCAGTCTGTCGTCTACAAACTTTTCACTCGAGTCCTCCTTGAGAGTATTAACAGAATACTGGGCGAAAGGTAGCCATGTGAGCAAGCAGGGTTTGGAAAAGGATTTAGCACGGTGGACCACATTCACACGACAACAAGGCTCATTGAAGTATAGGGAGAGTATAAAAGACTGCTCAGTCCCACTTTCATCGATTTACAGAAGGCCTTTGATTCAACTGAGATAGAAGCAATCATGAAAGCCCTTGATAGTCAAGGAGCCCCTACTCAGTACGTAAAGATTCTTCGTGAGCTGTGCAAAAATTTCACAACCAAGATATCACCATTCTACGGCGGTATTAACATCAACGTCAAAAGAGTGGTTACGCAAGGCGATACCATCCCGACAAAATGATTTACCTCCACCCTCGAGAACGTCATGCGAGCACTGGAGTGGGATTACATGGGGTGAAAATCGATGGTTGGCAATTACACCATCTTCGCTTTGCTGATGACATGGTCCTTATAACATCAAGCAGCCAAGTGGAATGAATTCTTGGTGACTTTGATGAAACCTGTGGAAAGATTGGTGCTTGACTAAATCTCGCAAAAACGATATTCATGAGGTCCGGACTGGTGTCGTATGCCTCATTCACGCTCGACGCAACAAGGTCGCCGAATGCTCCAATTATGTCTATCTAGGTCGAAAAATCAGCAAAATGAACGACTTAGCTTCAGAGCTGAGAGGAAGGAAACGAGCGGCTTGGGGAGCTTTCAAGAGCATCGGGGATATAGTGAGTTGAACAAGGAACACCCGACTCCGCGTCCAGCTTATCGACTCAACGGTACTTCTTGCGCTATCGTATGCGTCAGAAACTTGGTAGCTGCGTAAAGAGAATGAAAAATCACTCAGCGTTATTGAACGCGCAGACGAAAGGACGATGCTAGAATTGTCCCGTTTCACACAAATAAGGGAAGTGATCCGAAGCTCTGACCTACGTCACCTGTATCACCCGTACCATTTGTAGCCCAGTTGATCGTCGAGTGACTCGAGCGGACGACAGTAAATCTTCCATTTTTCCTTGTCGCGTGCAAGAGTAGCCCGATGGGTTCCGTTCGCTCTAGGGACTCGTCGAGCACCATATCTTTCTTCTAGGCTCTTCGTGAAAAACTATGGCCATCGGATCGGTGGTCTTCCTGCGGTACGTTTGACATCCCGAGGAATCCAGTCATTAACGACTCTTGTCCATCGGTTGTCATTCATACGCATTACGTGTCCGGCTCACCTTATCTTCGACTGTTTGGCGTACAGAACGGCATCTTTAATTTTTGATCGTTGACGCAGGTCGGAGCTTCGGATCCCATCCCTTACTGGAGAGAAAGGGGCTACTCCTAACATCGTCCTTTCCACCGCGCTGAGTGATCTTTCATCCTGCCTACGTAGCGACCAGATTTCTGACGCATACATTAGGGCAGGAAGCACCGTTGAGTCGAGAAGGTGGGCACGGAATCAGATGTTCTCTGTTCTCTTCACTACATCCTCGATGCGCTTGGAAGCCCGCCAAGCCACTCGTTTCCATCTGCTCAGCTCTCGAGCTAAGTTCATCGCATTGATTTCCTGGCCTATGTAGGCATAACTGGAGCATTCGGAGATACTGTTCCGTGAATGGTCGAAGACCAATCTTTCCACACGCTTTATCGAAGTCAACAAGCATATGTTCTGCTTTGTTAATGTCTGGTGTTATAAGAACGATGACATCAGCAAACCGGAGATGGTGTAACCGCCGACCATTGATTTTCACTCCCATGTTGTCCCATTACAATGTTCGCATGATGTTTTAGAGGGTGGCGGTTAATACTTTTGCCGAGATTGTATCGCCTTGCCTAACTCCTGTTTTGACGTCAACGTTAATATCGTTGTAGAATGGTGAAATCCTGGTTGTGAAATTTTTGTACAGCTCACGAAGAATCTTTATGTAATGAGTAGAGACTCCTTGACTATCAAGGGCTTCCGTGACTGCTTCTATCTAAATTGAATCAAAAGCCTTCTGTAAGCCGGTGAAAGTGAGACAGAGCGGTCTTTTGTACTCTCGCGATACTTCAATGAGCCTTGTTATCGTGTGAATGTGGTCCATCGTGCTAAGTCCTTTTCGAAACCCTGCTTGCTCATATGGCTGTCCATCGTCGAGTGTTCTGTTAACACTATTCCTGTTTAGGATGACGCGAGTGAATGGTTTGTAGACGACAGACAGCAAGCAGATTGGCCTGTAGTTGCCGATATCGTATAGGTCGCCTTTCTTGAACAATAACGCTGTCTTGCTGGTCTTCCACTGAGTAGGGACCTTGCATTCAGACAGGAAACATGTGAAGAGCCGAGCCAGTGTGTTTACGAGGACTGGCGGAAAGTTCTTCAGGTGTTCTGGTCTTATCCTGTCCGGACCTAGTGCTGTTCTCTTTTTCACTGACGGAATGGATGGCACGTTGGATTTCGGAAGCGAGAACCGGTGGTACAATATATCCATCTGCTAGTGATGTCTTCTTCGGTTTTCACTTGCGGAAAACAAGTCAAGTTGATATCAGTGATGATATTTACTGTTTTGCTTACGTCTCAATCTCTTAGGAATCCTCACTGGCATACTTAGACCCTCTTATTAGAAGGAATAATAACGACCATTGTGCTCTGAAACTACTGGTTTCTTTTGCTCCATTGTGTCAAATCTCCATTTCTCATATAGTGGAATGAGATTGTTCTGCTTTTTATTCGTATAATAAATGAAAGGATACACCTGTAAGCCAATGATCTGTCTTTACATGTCATACACCATTCCGGCACTTTCAGTTGCTTCGTTCTCTTGTAGTGTCGTCAATAGAGATGGTTCGCATCTGGTTTGGATTCGGCTATCGCGTGAGGATTTGTTGCCTTCTCCTCCCGTTGACATGTTGAATGCTCCCGAATGGAATTTTTTGGAAACCTAACAGAACGCCATCAGGTTGCTACCAGGAGCACTTATCTACTGTTGTGAAACAGAAGGAAGTCCTTACGGCTTGGAGTTGTTCAGAAAGACCGCAAACCCAGCAAATACTCGAAAGTCCATCGCTTGACATCATATCAGTCCAAATCCTTATGTAGTTCAATTTGATTTAGTTTGGAAACCGTTCGATTAACATGACTCTTATAACTTATTATGTGCAAGGTACGCCGCGGGTAGCTCAGTGTTTAGAGATTCCATTGTCATGGTCATCGGTTTAATCACGCGTTTCAGGCGAAAAAAGCTCTCCAGGGTTTCGGTAACTTGGCACGAGATTTATACCAGAACGTAAAAATATTGACGTGATATATTAATAGGCCACCACCGGTCGCTTTTAAGCCAACTATACCCCAACGATACTTAATCATCCATGTGATGCTTGACAGATTTGAGGTCAAATACCACGTCTGTCGGGAATTCATCAACGACGAACACTTTATTTTATTTGTTATATGAAATTTACCAACTGCTCTTCACCATTACTCTGTTAAAGGATCCATTTCTTTCTTCTTAATCGATTTCTTGCTATTCACGATCACGCTCTGTGATTTGCACTATTGACGTACTGTTTATTCCTTGCGCGGCGGCGTGACCTCTACAGGACTCATACAGAGCTTAAACAAATCACCTCTTTCAACATTAAATCAACATATCTCAGCTCGTAGTGGACTTCATTAATTTCAGTAAAATCTGTTAGAGTGTGGATAAAAGTCGTCTTATTTTATCATAAAGAAATTTTGATTATCTGGTGCTTACGACACATAAAGGATAAAGGATAAAGCTCTCGGCGTTGATCATTCCCTGAGGGATGCGCCATGCATTCGACTTCATTAAGTATCGTTGGAGGTGATTGAATGCATATCTGCTCTTTGCAATGACTCGCGGTGGCCTGCCGATGCATCGAGCTAGTGCTGCTATCCTCCCAGACGAGTCTGGTACCAATTTGCCGACCCCGGAGGGATGGAAGGCTTGGTGGGCCATGGGTGCTGGGATCGATTCCACGTGCGTGTCGCAGTGGCACCTCCAACCACTGCGCCACACGCGCCCTGCTTACGACACATGGTCGATGAAATTTTCGTTTCAAGGCACCAAACAACCGGAACTTCATCTAGCAGGAAACCAAGATGTTCTCCAATGTGCCGTTCTGGCTTTTAGCTGCTGCTATAGCGCAGGAAATTCTAAAATTTTCAAATTTTTGTCCACTTTCAATTCTTTAAAAACACTTGTTCTAAACATATTAAAATTCAAAGGACGTTCGATAAAAATTATGTATAGGACTAGTGAGACCCAAAGAAGTCTCTTTTATGACTCGAGAAGGTTCTGAACACCCAAAATTCTTTACAGTCCAAAAACCTATCACCAGTGTTGAAAAAACCAGACTCTTCGGTAAAGAGTTAATTAGAGCTCTAATTAACAAAAGTTTAAGCTATAGTCCTAGACCGGCATGACAAAACGTACAAGCCTAACTTCTCCTTATTAGATCTTTAAGATTCAAGTAGGAAAAAAAGTTGAAATAATTAGCAAGAGATCAGCCGAATAGAAATTGTGTGTGCACTCGCACGAATCGTGAACAGCTTACCGTTAGAACTTTTCACAAGATATTAAGGTAATTAGCATTAAACAGCAAATATAAAAATTCTTTCGCTTGCTTTTTAATTAGCACGTTGCTAATCGTTATCTGTTGATAATGATTACGTATCTCTCAACGGTTTACCACCTCATCGTTGCTGGGAGGTGTTCCTGGGTGTCGGGCTACGACGTACAGTAGGAGTATTCATCCGCCTGGTCGGGTCTCCCAAGCTGGGAAGGAGTCCGGCGTTTTCATCAGGAAGCCTAGCTAAGAGTAAACCAATACCATGATCCACCACCACCTTGGTATCGAAGTCGCATGGTGGCACATCTCCTTCTCACCTACAAGGGCGGCGAGTGCCTGTGGTGGTGACAATCTGGGACCTTGGCGTGGCTCACTCAGGACTGCAGGAAACCACAATGGCTAAACAAGAACAACTCAAAAAATGGGACCTATACTGTGACCCGTATAACCAGTGAAGAAGAGCCATCAAAGTATTCAGGCAAGTAATAGTTACTCAACCTCCTCCCCTCCTTATCGCATCTTGGCAGTTAATGCGCTCTATTCCTGCGGGCGCGAAAACCAATTGTTTGAAATGTCCTTCGTACACTCTCTCCTTCTTACCTATTTCTCTTCATTTTTACTGATTTGGTAGTTTTTCAGTTTTTTCTTTGTAATTACATTTAGTCTATGATCTGCATTCAATTGTTTTAGGCGATAATATTAGTTAGTGTGTATATCCTCATGATTCCTGATCAGGAGAACGGCTTACGGGGTTCGATTCAAAAATGCATCATTGCTGGATCGTCAACGTGCTTTGAGAATAGAAATGTTAAGCTGTTCAAACCTCATGTTGAAGTTCATATCAAAAAAGGAGTGTGAGTTGAAGTTTTAAATTGTCATAAACAAAGTCCAATGGAACTTTAAATAGGAAGAACGAAATCCTTTTTAACTGCATAAGTTGAAAGCCTGTCTCGTTTCCTGAACAATTCCATTGGTTTTGTTTTGGCATAAAGATCAGAACTCAACGTTCCAAGTTCATTTTTCATTCCCACCAAAATTCTAGGTGAGAATGAACATCTAGTGACCTTCCATATTTGTATGGCCCGTCCTCACTAGTTGTGCGGACCCAGCAAAATTTCCATTTTTCGGTATTCTGCTGGTTTAGTCACTCTCTGGGATTTTGAGGTCAGCCTGGCCAAAGTCAGCTCCAGGTAGTCACCACCACAACAGGCATTAGGCGCCCTTGTGGATCAGAGGGGGATTTGCAACTAAGCTACTAGTTCGATACAAGGACGATGGTGGATTCTGGTATTGGTTTACTCTTAATTTGGCTTCCTGATGGAAACGCCGGACTCGTTCTCAATCTAGGAGACCCTGCTGGGGAATGAATCCTCCCGCTCTACATGTCAGCCCAACACCTAGGATCACCTACCAACCACGACGAAGCGATAAGCTGTTGGGAGGGTGACCTTCTATAGGAGAACAGATACCTAGCGTTCCATATTATTTAGTCCAAGGTCGCAAGTTCAAGGAAGATTAACGGAATTGGAATCATTTATACGAGGGCAGAGAAGCTTACGCAACTGGGTACCTTTAGTGTTGGAGTCCTTTCCGGATGCAGGAGACCACGATTCGATTCACGGTTAGCTTCTTTTCATAATGTTGATTTGTTTATATTCTACTATGTATATGTTTTACAACAGTCTTAGTGAAATTCGTTACAGATACAATTACCAGGGTGGTTGTTGGGTGTACAAATTTCCCCGATGCCTTTCCTTTTGATCATATGTTGGAGGAATTAAAACTCACTGAACAAAACGTTCATTTCTATCGCCTCAATAGCGACGGTGCTATGTCTCAGAGCCTCTCAGGTTCGTTTTTTCAAAAATATGCCAAACTTTGCTCGGTGCACTTAAACGATGTTTGAAAATAAGCTTTTGTTTGAAGATTTAATAGTTACTCAATGCAGATTTTGAGCATAACAATACTTCAAGGCCGACTATATTCTTTCTGTGATAAACTTACACGAGGATGGTGGACAATTTTCATTCGGCTAACGTTTCGACATCTTCATCTTCATCAGTGCCGATGGTCCTCAGTTGCTCGAATGAAGACGAAGTCTCTGAAACGTTAATCAAGTAGAAATTGTCCATTAACCTCAGCCAACCTTATCATAAAGTGTAAGCAGATTTTGAATCTTGAATCGTTTCACAATAGGACGCCTATTGGCGGTGAGGTGGTTTCATCCAAAATTAACAACACTTCACAGCAAAATATAGTGAAAACCGATAATTCTTCTGTCTGGTATATTCTTCTAACGCTAGCATGGAAGCTATTAACATTTCATCATTAGTTGACGGAAGTTCCGATGAATGTTCTATCGGTTCGCTTCTGTGGCAACTTCCTTGCCTTGAATTTGAGAATTTGTGGGAGAACTTGGTCTACGACTCCGATCTGAAGAATGAGGTATGCGATATTTGCTCTAGTTATTGAAAAACACTGTAATAGTTATACTTCAGATTTTGTCCTACGTACACACACTGATCAAACTGTCGGACAAGGGAGCAGATATGAAAGTAATAAATGTCAACCGTCTGATCATTCTCCTTGGTTTGTGATAGAATGTAATCTTTTTTCAACGTTTTTTTTTTGCAAATCTGTAATATAGGGCCTCCTGGAAGTGGCAAGACTACGCTCTGTCGTGGAATTTCACAGCATTTATCAATTCGTTTAAATTCGCGTTTTTCTGCTTCTGTTATGGTGGAGATCAATAGCCATAGCTTGTTTTCCAAGTGGTTCTCAGAGGTAGGTATTTTTGCAGAACGTTTCTTATGATCTACAATTTTGTACTTCATAGAGTTGCGTATAAAAAACTTTAGAGTGGTAAATTGGTGTTGAAAATGTTCGACCAAATTGACGAGTTAGCTGAGGATGAAAAATGTATGGTGTTTGTCCTGATTGATGAGGTAATCGACTATCATTTGTAATGATTACCTATTATTTATCAGTGACTACAGGTCGAATCACTTGGTATGGCACGTGATGCTTCCACAAACCGAGGTGATCCAGCAGATTCCATTCGTGCAGTAAATGCATTACTCACCCAGATTGATAGAATTCGACGGTGACTTTTCTTCTTTACTTAAATTTATCTTTTATTTACTTCCTAATCTCTTTTATGGTAGGGTATTATTTGAAATACAACCATTGGGATGCTGAGACATGATCAAAACTTGTAACCTCAGGTAGGTTTTAAGTCCAAGATTACCCTTTAAGAGGGCTCACGTGTTATACACTACGCCAGTCGAAGACTTTTCTTCGCATTTGTTTCGGTCACTTTATTTGCTGAAAATTTGGTTGACTTGTTGTATTATTTAGTCACATATTTAGCCGACCGAACGTCATTGTTCTGTGCACTTCCAACCTGGAAGGCTGCTTGGACCGAGCTTTACTAGATCGTGCTGATATCGTCAAACATGTTGGACAACCATCAGCGAGCGCTTTATATACTATTCTTGCTAAATGTGCAGAAGAGCTCATTAGGGTGAAGCTACACTACTAAGAAGTACATTCCTATTTCTACCATCGAAAATCCAAAATTTATAGATTGGTATCATTGCTCCGAACGAGCGGATTCCATCCATCAGAGATCTTGAAAACGATTTAACAAATCCTATTGGTCAAGAAATTATGGAATTGGCCAAACTTGCGAAGGGCATTAGTGGGCGTTCCGTGAGGCAAATACCAGCCTTAGCGTGGTCGAAAGCTGATGAAGTAAGCCGTTATGAAGAAATTGTACTAGTGACATTTTGAAAGAGTACGTGAACTTTGTGTGCAATTATAGTGAAACTTCAGGATTCTTTATCCTTAACGTCGTTTCTGTCGCTGTTCAAAGAAGCCATTCTAGAGAAATGTGAACAATGTGGATAGCTTTGGTTTTTCTTTTCGTACTTTTCTATGTTGCTTGAGTAAATTTTGGCTGCAAAGTTGTGACATTCCCCATAAAACAGTCAAGCAATGTAATATAATCGTCTAAAATGATGTAATCATTTATTTGCAAAATTACTCATGCCATCATTGAAATAGTCATACAGATCATCATTCAGATGGAAACATCCTCTAATATGGGCTCATCTGAAGGTACCACCCTATGAATTGTTTGAGGTGAATTTTGAGGTGCTTCGGGATTCTGTACTCCCACATATTCTGCGTGAACAACTTCTACTCCTCTATACAAAACATAATGTTGAATAATGAAGATTATGTCGAAAAGAATTGATACAAGGCCTAAACCGAATTTTACAGGATTACCATAGAATGCAACCCAATTGCTGACGTTCACACACTGGAGGACCATTTGTAGAATGTCCATCGAACCACCAGTGAAGTCGAGTAGTACGTTCCCGATAGACCAACCAACTGTGCTTTTCCGTCGAAAATTGAAGTACATCTTAGAAATGTTTTCATTAATCCACATCTAACACCATAGTTGTAAATATTCAGAAGAATTTAGCCACTGTTAGATAAAGGAGAGTTTGCCACTGCGTAATACAGATCAGTCCAGTGCAAACGGTAGCTTGTTCAACTTCTCTGTTTAAGCTAAGCTTTAGGAGTTAGGATTACTAGTTAATGCTAATTTTACCTATCAAGAACTTTGATTAGACTAGACCATTTGGATTTAGGAAAGAATCCATTAAACTCAAATACGGCCTGGTTGACGTACACGGCTAGTGATTCTAGAACTCGTTCTCCGAAACATGATCCGGCCTTACTGATAAACTGGTGATCCGAATAAAATAAGACAAATATAAAGATGTATTACTTAACTGTGAATACGACATAAGTGACAGTATATGTTCACGAATTTTTCAGAAAAAAAAACAAAGAAAAACGATATAACTAGAGTTGTAAAATGTCAGATGACAAACCTGTGGGAAGTACTTCGAAAGAGTGACGACCATTTTCACATACGAAAAACAGGTGACAAGTTGAAGGATGCTTATGAACTTAAACAAAGATGCCAGCGCAGAGAAAGCAGCGAATAAAACTAGGACTGAAGACAGCGCTTTGCAGATCACAGAAACACTCTGATTTTCTCTCTGAAAAGTAGGCTAGAACTACTATTGGTTCAGTTATGGTAAAAGAGTGACGCAATAGAATGAATAGTGAAAGAAGCTAAACCTCATAAAAGAGACATTGTGTTGCAGTTATGACGCAGGCTGTAAGAGCATGAAGTGCAAAGATCACATCGTTCATCAAAACAGGAATCGGACTTCGAGGATGGTCCCTCACATATTCTGCCTTAAACATAAGATGAAAAAGAAAATCCATACCGCAAAATGGCTCAAAGTGCTATTTGTGTGGTGCGAAATGCTGAAATGTTACGTAGAGAACTTACTTGAACGTACGAATCGTAATACATAAATAAGTTATATAAACTGTAGAATGAAAAACCAATAATATTCAACAGTAAGAAGTCGAAGTTCAGACCCGTTACGCTGAAATTTAACATATTCGTTTAAATGAAGTGAATCCCTGATATAAATAGCAGGACCAGAAGTTGTTGCAATTTGATAATGCAGAATGTACCACCTCTTTCTTTTGAAGTTCAGGTATATCTGCGGATAAAATGATAGGCTCCATGCAAAAAAATATACCCATCCAACAGTTATGGTTAGGCTGTCTATGAAATGTGATTTGATGACAGTGACTCGAACAAAGACGTCTTTGAAGCTGAAACAACTATGGTCACAGTTTTCCATACAAGTACGCACGAGATTGTTAAAAAACGATAGCTGATGTTTTGGATTCCTGCACGAGGATAATAAAAAGGACGAAGCTCTTGGCGTTGATCAATAGCTGAGGGATGTAGCGTTGGAGATGTAGCGAGGGAAAAGCGCGTTCGCCAAAAACGCTTGTAACACTCACCAATGTGCACAGAAGAGCGCACGACGAAGAATCCTTTAAATTGATGCGGAAGATAACCACTTCTAATGGATACGAAATGGTGACTCTCCTCTAAGTTCAGAAAAAGAATCATGTTCCAAAAAAACGATTTGCGTAGCGAGAATTGCGCCCCGTTTTACCTGCCCTTCATTTCCGACGTAATAGGCACAACTACAAAAATCTTCTTAAAAAGGGGCACCTCCAGAGAAATCACTAGCAGTGATCGAATTACCACCAATTACTCCAGGCTAATTTTTAATCGTTTGTATGACCGTCTACGTAAAAGGATAAAGGATAAAGCTCTCGGCGTTGATCATTCCCTGAGGGATGCGCCATGCATTCGACTTCATCAAATATCGATGGAGGTGATTGAATGCATATCTGGCCTTTACAATGACTCGCGGTGGCCGGTCGATGTATCGAGCCAGTGCTGCTATCCTCCCAGACAAGTCTGGTACCAATTTGCCGACCCCGGAGGGATGGAAGGCTTGGTGGGCCATGGGCGCATTCCACGTGCGCGTCGCAGTGGCGCCTTCAACCACTACGCCACACGCGCCCCTGACCGTCTACGTACACGGCAAAATTGCACAATTTGCCCTAAGGGTAGAGAAGGTGATTAAATGAGTTCGGGTACGGTTTATATGATCAATTCTAAAGCGTACGGGAAGGAATAAATTGATGAAACGGGTACATCACATCATTGTATGTACGTGTAAAAGCGTGTAAAACAACACCTAGACGGTAACCGTGAAGCTAAACCAAATACTCCATTAGCGTGTAGAGGACACAGAGACTTAACGGGGAAGATTTTGAAGTAGAGTCCACCATCTTCGCACAGGAATCTAAAACATCAGCTCGTAAATCCTCAAAGCATCTTGGATAAATCCAAGGAACTGAAAACTGAACCGTATGGAAGAATACCTCATTATGACATCAGATCTCGCACAATATCTCACACTGGTATTTCACAGTGAGAGGAGCTCATTGCCCATCCATATAAGTTCTACGCGGTTGGTCTCTCCGCAGAGAGCGGATAGTGTGTGGAAAAGCTACTTCGTTTTCAATGCGATTGATATCTAGGTTTCGTTACCTTCCCTAGACTTATGGTGTTCGGCTAAGTAGATTGCAATCAAGTTGACCTTTCCTGGCTCTGGAGAAAACGTAAACCTCCGAAACGTCAGCTTTTGAGAATAAACAATATAGTAGGAACAGCTCTTGCTCTTATCAAGAAAGCGGAGAATTATCGATCGACACAGAAGTTAATAGAAAGTCGGTCTAATAAGTGCAACTAAGTGTCAGCAATTTTCTGCAAACAATCTAGTCTACCCTTGCTCTAGTGAGTTCACATCATTTGCACATTAGAGCCGCATTCTACTATAGCAAAATCGCCACACTGTAAAATCAAGCGATTTTAAAAATACACTTTTAACAAAACTCCTCAGTCATAATGTGCAATAGTTTTGGTGCTGATGTCAGTTATTTGACTGGGAAGTATTTACACAAATAAAACAAACCCTCGACGAGATATCATGTTTTTTTAAAAGTCAAGGATACAAGTGGAACCAAGAACAGGACTGTGAATAAGTGGTAATCTTTTAACTAACAAGTACACAATTCAGTAACCTCAAGACCTTACCTTATGGGGCATTCAAAAGACAAGACATCAACTGCTGTGCAATTCACAACGTCGATATAGGACAGGCTTACTGGTCTACGGCCAGTAATCTGTAGGGCGCCTCGTCCTGTAGACTTCACCAATTTCACGACGTTCGTTATGTCGTAATATTCAGAATGATTAAAATACAAATTTACATCAGAAGTAAGTGGAACCCTAAAAATAATACAGTATACAATATCCGAATAAAGAGAGAAAAGTGTAAAAAGACAAAAGGATAGAGCTGTCGACGTTTATCTACCCCTTAGGGATGCGCCATGCATTCGACTTCATTAAACATGGCTGGATGTGAGTGAATGCATATTTGGCCTTTACAATGACTTTCGGTGATTTATCGATGTATCAATTCAGTCTTGTTATCTTCCCAGACAAGTCTTGTAGAAACTTCCCGACCCCGGAGGTATGCACTGCTGAGCTTAGGGCGCGGGGATCGATCCCATGTATATTGCAAGGTGACTCCGACTACTTTGCAACATGCGCCATGAGAAAAGAATAAACATATAGTAATCTCATAGGCTTAATACCTGGGACGTCTAATCGAAAAAGAACGACCACGTTGTATGAAAAAAGTTATCAATTCTATAATGAATACTCCCATCCTTTAAATTTTTATTTGCCACCTATTCCTTCTTTCTTAACAAAGTATGATGTGAAATACAACCGCAATAGTGATGGTGACACATGAACAAAACCTGAAATCTCAGTTGGATTTCGAACCCGTGATTACCTTTCCCAGGGCTTGCATGCTATTCACCACACCAATCGAGGATATCTGCACTGCGTTTCCCTCAGCCATGTTTCATGTGATTTCGCTTTTGCCTTCTTTTTTATTTCGTGTTCTTGTTTTGTTTTATCATTCGGCTTCCACCTTTGTTGGTTACGACGTTAAAGCAAACAGTCTTGGAAGGACACCATTAATCGATACTGGATGGAGTAGATAACTTTCACATGGCAAAACGTCCCGACTGGAGTATGCTTTTATCCTACGTTTTACAGGCCGCATCTTTGTTTTGAAGAATTCCATAGCAGTGGGCGACGACGACTACAAAGCTTACCTCTGGGAGTTACCTTAGACCAGACCTACAAGGAAGATGTGCGTTCTACTTCGTGTCATCATTATACTAGAATAGTAGTGGAAAATCTTCATTTCATTCTTTTGGCACCGATACTTACTAAAGACATTGGCGAATAAGCATGGGTCCATTTAACCACAAAATCTTTAAGAAATGACTAAGAAAAGCCTAATAATTTTAACGGTTAACAGGAAATGAATCTAATAATTTAAGAATGACTATCGGTTACCTTGACTGATAAATTATTTCAGTAGTTTCGTTTAGTTCAATCACAATATCGCTTTGATTAACTGTGAGATTATGTTTGTTGTCGAAACAAAGTGCACAGCTAAAAAAGCATGATAAGACGAGACCTGTCACCACCGAGCTGGTCTTAACGCCTAAAAATATGGGAATAGGAATAGGCCACTTTCAGAAAAGATGAAATTCCTAGTTAAAAACCCACCTACGAGTCGTAACGACATCAACGGAGTCGTCTAACTTTGTTTGAACAGATGAGTTGAATAATGGAAAATAGTCGCCCAGAAATGGTAGATCAACTCATTTAACAAGACAGGAAACGGCCGAAGAGAGTCCTAAAAAGAAATGAAAATGAACATTTTTCTTCAATCTGCGAGTAAAAAACTCTGAAGAGAAAAGGGCGAACAGATAAAACTATTACGTTTCACATTATTCGGAACGTATAGGAAACGTAAGAACTCTTAAATTTAAAACCGTTGTTGGAAAATCTAAGTAACATCCACTCATCGGCCAGCAAATGAAGGCGAAGAACTGGCCGGACGCTTCCATATTCCCGTCCGTTCTACTTGCTAACTGTGGACTTTTCATTAGTGAACCTAATATCTCAGTAAAGTGGCCAACTATGTCCTTTCGAACTGCAGGTATTCCAAAAAAATGAAATCGCAAAACAAATCTAAGAAAGGACATTTTTGAGCAAATTATTGAGTATAGATAGGAACCTGTCACGAACCACGTCAAGAACATCTGTGTTGGATAGGCTATTGATTGAACAGGAGAAGCGTAGCAAATAAATCTTTTGTAACCAAACAAAGTTGGAAAGAACGTGCACTGAAATCAATGTGCAAGGTGTCGCATACAAGCGAGCTGCACGAATTACTACGTTTTTAGATGTGAAGTGCAGCGAAATGCGCTGCTCAATAGTCTTGTCTTATCATGTTTCTTTCCTAGCTGTGCGATTTGTTTGAGCAACAGACATAATCCCTCAGTTGACCAAAGCGATGTTGTATATGATCAGTTAAAAATAAACGGAACTACTATAATTCTTCAGGGGCGCGTGTGGCGCAGTGGTTGGAGGGTCCACTGCGACGCACACGTGGAATCGATCCCCGCGCCTATGGTCCACCAAGCCTTCCATCTTTCCATTTCCATTTTCTTTTGTTGATTTGCAAAGTTACGCGTGTGCATTGGTATCAACGCATACTACCAGTTGTTAAACACTTCCGCCCGCACGAGAAGCAAATCCATCTATTTATAATGAGTCGGAATTCCATCGAAGAAGGCATGCAATCCTAGTGAAGTACTGTACTTGAGTTATGGTCCCTATAAAGTTCTTTTTCGAAACTGCAACCTAGATACTCAAGGCCGAAGATGTTAAACTTTTTTTTTTACTTTTTCCTTCGCTTAGTCGGAAATCACGGACGATCCTAATAGAACAGTCGGAAACTATGGAACGGAATTTGTACTGCCACAGTTTTGTCGACGTCCAGCGAACGCAAAGCAATAATGGGCGTCATGAAATAGAAGAATTCATGAAAAGCTCGTTAGTTAGTAGTTATACAAAGAATATAAAAAAAGTTTCTTCCTCTATGTGAAAGAATTTCCATTCCAAAAACAAGGACATCTCATCTGGCTGCCATAAGATGTGAACATAACCCTGGTCCACTTTTTTTTTTTACCTACGAGGGATCTGAAGATAGATTGCCCTGTGTGGGATTGAACTAACGACAATTTCGTGTTATAACACGGCGTCTCTAATATGGCCTCACACCTTTCAAACGATTCATAAGGAAAAAATGGTGGATTCAACCGTAGTGTTAAGGAAAAGTGATTCACCTTACGTGTCAGACCTTTTCAGACCGACCATAAGCACTTTCTCCCAAGATAACGGAGAATGGAAGATACGATGTAAAGATGCTCGCCAATACAGAATGGTTGCCTTATAAGCGAAAAAGAAGCAGCAAAGAAGAAAATTCACACTCGCTATGTAAAGCGAACTGGAACTTCTCGGTGGCACCGATGATGGATAAGATGTATGCATTGGAACGGTGAGAAGCAAATACAGTGTGCAAAGAAATAACTTGATAAATTGACGATATTGGAAGCCAAGCACCGTAAAAAACAGAGTTACTCAAGAATACTATGCAATATCTTGCAGTAACACTATAATTTTGTCATTACAATGTTCTCCTTCTCATGCGAGTGTGGCGCAGTGGTTGGAGGTGCCACTACGACACACACGGGGAATCAATCCATGCAGCCAAGGCTCACCAAGCCTTCCATCCTTCCGGAGTAGGCAAATTGGTATCAGACTTGTCTGGGAGGATAGCAGCACCGGCTCGATATATCGGTAGGCCACCGCGAACGGCCAAACATGCATTCAATCACGTCCAAACGATGCTTAATGAAGTCGAATGCATGGCGCATCCCTCAGGGATTGATCAACGCCGAGAACTTTATACGTTTATCCATGTGAGTGTGTAGGAAATTCGCATACCCAACGAAGAACGTATTACAGTGGCAAAATTTTCACCTCCCTAACAGATTGACGATAGCACTGCGTTTGTTCTTGATGAGCAAACACGAGATTGTTAACAGCAAGATCTATACGAAACAATGCTGGCCGACACCTCGGCGGTTTCGACTTCTTCAGAACTTCTGAGAATTAAATTGACCCAGAATCCACTCTGTCAAACATTACTGTAACCTCAACAGACAAAACTTAATAGGTACATTTTTATCCGCAAAGTAAACAGCTTCTTCTAAACGCTAACCGTTTTGTTGTGAACAACCTGAAAGGTTTGCAATACCAAAACAGTGAGTGTTTAAAAGAATCTCTTTGCTTTGCAAATAAGAATTTTGCATTGGATTTTGTCTACTGCGGTCATGATAACGTCTAACTGAGTAGACTGCGCGTCAATCTGACCCTTGCAGGCTGTGAACAAGGCGAACCCGACGAAACAGCAGCCAAAATTGCTGAGGTCCTGACATTGACGATAGTAGAAGTGTTCGAATTTTCTCCATATGAAGAGAACTCTGTGTTCGCTTTTATTTTATCACACGCTGACATTGGAATGACTTGTTGCATTTTTTGCGGTAAAGAAAATCAACTTGGAAATAAAGTGCAATAACATTCTGGAAGAATATATTGATTTAGAAAGAAAGTAGGTCTACACATAGAAAGACATTTTTAATATCCCAACTTGGCTTTGGTGATAGTGACAGATAGGAGATGCTTAAAAACGTACACTATGAAACGAATCACGAAAAATATCATTTTCAGAGATTACAAGGCTAAGATATCACACTACTTTTCTGATTTAACAAAGTCTGCCACGCACTCCAAGACCGACATCCTTCCGAAACGATTAAATGAAACACAAATTCCTGTCTGGGGAGTAACGCGTTCACCACCACACCATGCGGGTCCTTCGTTTCGCCTGTCTCTCAGCTAGTTCTATCGATCTTTACCATCAACAAACCCCCGTGAGCGGGATTGATCTGGGGAGCACAAATCGGCAATGAACCCAGTTAAGCTGAGGCTTTCTAGTTATAATCTCAAACTTAACCGTTTTATTTACTGCCTAATATTTTTAATGGCAGGCTATAATGCGAAATATGGGGGCGAAGGAGATAAGTCGAAACGAAGGACCCGCATGGTGTGGTGGTGAACGCGTTACTCCCCGGAAAGGACAATAGCGCCTTCGTTCTCCACCATAGGCACCTGCGGTCCAGAGTTTTGAAAATATCTCAGCATCGTTGTAGTTACATTTCGCGTTATAACCCGCCATTAAAAATAGTTGGCAATAAATAAAACGGTTAAGATTGTGATTATAACAAATTCCCGTGTTTACATTGTTGAGCTTACAAGAGGTTGATCACCTGTAGTCCCGTGGATCGTCGTGACTTGATCGTGAGTGACTTGACCGGGCGCCAGTAAATCTTCCGTTTTCCCCTATCGCGCACAAGAGTAGCCCAGTGGGTTCTGCTCGCTCTCGGGATTCGTTGAGCAACATATCTTTCTTCTAGGCTATTCGTGAAGAACTCTGACTATAGAGTCGGTGGCCTTCCTGCAGTACGTTTGACATCCCGAGGAATCCAGTCACTAAGGGTCTTGTCCATCGGTTGTCATTCATACGCATTACATGTCCGGCCCACCTTATCATTGACTGTTTGGCGTACAGAACGGCATCTTTGATTTTTGACCGGATGCAGGTTGGAGCTTTGGTTGATAAAGATGTTTATTCGGCTGTTTCCGTTTTTTGAAATTTTTTAAATTTAATTATTTTTTCAAATTTTTAAAAATTTAAAAAATTTTCCTAGTCCCCACGAGTACAATCGATTTAACACGTGGAGAGCGAGAGACAGGTTGCCAGAGAAAAAGATGTAAGATAGTCTACTTGGTTACTTGCATGGCCCGTTTTCAGTCGTTGAGTGGGCCCCAGCATAGTTTCCATTCTCCTGAGATTTGCTGGTTAAGCTATTGTAGTTCTCTGGAGTTCTCAGGACAGTCTGCCCAAGCCTGCCCTAGCTCTTCACCACCACACTATCGCCCCTCTTGTGGGTCAGAGGGAGATTCGCCATTATGGGACTACTTTGATACAAGGATGGTGGTGGATCCTGGTAGTGGCTTACTCTTAGCTGGAATTCCTGATGGAACCACCGGACTCCTTCTCAGCTTAGGAGGCACTGCCGGGAGGATGAATCCCTACGCTGTACATCGCTGCCTGAGACCCAGGAACACCTCCCAGCCACGACAAGACATTAAACCGTTG
The DNA here is from genome assembly GCA_009735665.1 of Angiostrongylus cantonensis. NCBI lineage: Eukaryota > Metazoa > Nematoda > Chromadorea > Rhabditida > Metastrongylidae > Angiostrongylus > Angiostrongylus cantonensis. Next base: position 43,762 of record MQTX01000057.1, read on the forward strand.
GGAGGTATGATACGGTAAGTGAAAGGAAATACGAAGATGCAGACAGTGAGCGAAGTGGAACGAGAGATAGAGAGTATGACAGACAGAGATATGGAATGCGTTAGAGACAGTCCTTGAAAGAAGTACAAAGGTGCAGATAGTGAGCAAAACGTAGCGAAAGATAGAGAGAGGGAGATTTGAGACACATATCAACGTGTCCATAAAAATTAGCAATGGTCTGTGTTATTGCAAAAATGAAACTAACTTCCTTACTTAAACCAGTATATTTCAGATAACGTTCCACTTCAGTGATTGCAACAAAAATAACTACAATCTAAAGATCCGCGTCTTGATGGTGCAGGTTCTCTCTCAAAATGAAATCCTGACCTTCCGACGCCCGCCAGATGTACTTTTGCACTCTTTTTCGTTGAAGTTCGTACGTGAACATGCAGTTGATTGAACAAATGGGATTTCGTCAATTAGGACACGATAGTGTTTCTCAGTTGTTCTTTTTCTTTTTTTTTCTTTGTTTTATGGCTACCGTGACTGTACTGAATGGTGGGCTACCTAGTACCAATCTACCGATCTAGGAAAGATGGGGAGATTGGTTAACCTTGGGTGCTATTAAACCACTCAAAGCACCGCGATAGGTGCGTGTACTTCATGGTATCTCTGTCAAGATGAAATCCTGGCCTTCGGACGCTTGCGAGATGTACTTTTCCGCTCTTTTTCGTTTAAATTCGTACGTGAACATGCAGTTGATTGAACAAATGGGATGTCAACTAGGACATGAGGGTCTTCCCGTTTTTTCTTTTCGTTTTTACGGCTACCGTGATTGCGTGGAAGATTCCATGGACTTAGATCTTACCCAAATTTTTTCTAAGAATTTCGATTTCAAATCAAACGGATTTAGGATTAAAGAACTTGATAATACATGAAAATTATACATAGCCTCGAGGCGACAGACTACAATCTGTTCGATAAGTCTGCAAGTTCTTTGGCTGATTTCGAAGCGCTGTAGTTATCGAACTTTTGACAGTTATCAAAGAACTGGTGTCTGGCGAGAACGTTAAGACCAACTTGAAAAACTTAAGCACATTTGCTTGTCTGAACTGTTCTAGAAGATGGCGTAAGAAAGGAATAATGTACTTTAACAATCATAATGTACTAAATCACGGGTACGACACAATCAAGTGTTATAACACTTACTTGATAAGTTCAGTGATGCTGAGATATTTGTAAAACTCCGGACCGCAGGTGTCTATGGTGGGGAACGAACGCGCTATTGTCCTTTCCGGAGAGAAACGCGTTCACCACCACACCATACGATCCTTCGTTTTTCCTGACTCTCAGCTAGTCCGGAGTTTTGCAAGCATCTCAGCACTATTAAAGGAAAGTATATATTCATTGAGTACCGTTTACAACAAAACAAAGAAAACGTCGTTTTTGCATAGAAAATAAATTCGAAAAACAGAAGTACTTACTTACTTAGATACTTAGACGGTCCGTCTTCACGAGTTGTGCGGACTCCAGCACATATGCCATTCGTTCCTTTCTCTCGCAATCGTAGTCCATGGTGGTGGTTTCATTTCAGCACGGTGGTGTGTGCGAGTCTCATACCGTGATCTGTAAAACAACTGCAGCTGCGGGTACAGCTGATTAACTTTGTTTACGAACACGTCCGCCCAACGTGTAGGTGGATGTCCTAGGCTACGTTTGCATTCTCTTGGAGTCCACTCTACTGTTCTTTTCGCCCATCTGTCGTCTGTTCTTCTCATTATGTGACCGATCGGTGGAAAAGCTGTATTTCCGTAGTACAGTTCCGATAATAGTCGGACAGAGTTCTTATGTAGGACGGGTCCACTCCTTGGTCGACGAGTGCTGATAGGATTGCATTCGTTTCAACACTGTCAAACGCTTTTTCATAGTCGACAAAGGTTAGGACTAGAGGCAAGTGGTATTCCCGACAGACTTCGATGACCCTGGACACGGTTGGGATGTGGTCCATGCAGCAAAATCCTTTTCGAAATCCTGCTTGTTCGACTGGTTGCGCCTCATCCAATGTCCTTGATATACGCGAGAGGATAATCTTCGTGAAAACCTTGTAGAGTACATTTAAATAAAAAATAGAAGTAGTGAGAGGAAACGGACATCTTGCCATGAGATAGTCGGTTCAGCTTTAACTGGAATCTATGAACATTTTATTAAGCAAGTTTCAAAGTCACATTATTCGAAGAGAAAAAACGTTGCCAATAGCTAATAATATTATCAAAGAAAAAGAATGGAAAATCCGGAATTGGCCAATCGCTTAGGAATGCGTCATGCCTTGGATTCCACTCGTAATGTTGTTGAGACGATGGAATAAATAAATGGTCTATATAAAAACTTGCTGCGACATCTCGGATGTATCAAATCAGTGCTCGATTCTGCTATCAAGTTACGCAACCTTCAGGCGTGGAGGGCTTCTTGCAGCGTTCAGGATCGAACCAGGGATCATCCTGAGCATATTGCAGAACATCTACAATCATAACGCGACACATGTCATTCGGGATATCTATTCTAGTAATTCGGGAGCGTGTAGCGCTAGACTGGTTAGACTAGCTCTGCAATGCACAGGTGGTCGTTGATTCGACCGTGCGCTCATGTCCATCAAGATCTTCATTGCTTTGGATTCGGAAGATTTCCACTAGACCTCTTGGGAGGAGAGCAGTAGTAACCGTAGTAGGCCACCTATCCATTCAATCATGTCTGCCAATGCTCGATTGAAGTCGATGCATGACGCATCCCTCCGGGGAGCTTTCATCGTCGATAGTTTTATCCTTTATCCTCTAGAGTTCCACAGTAGGAAATCAGTTTGTAAGTCTTACTAAAACTTTATTGACTAGCCTTCACGACAAATTAAACTTGCCACAATGGCAATGATAACATGCATTTCTAAAGCATCCTATGTCAAAATTCATTAATGTTGGAGTGAAGATCAAGTAAATACAGCAAGTAGTAAACATACAGTAACTTCGATTATACCTATAACTAAGAACAATTACGCCTAGAAACCAACACAAACGGATCTTGGCTGATTCTAAATGGTGTGCCGTCGGGCGATTCAGATGATGTCGAGTGGACCGCAATTGCACTACCTCTAATTTACTAGTATTTCACTAAAATATTTGGACGGCTCGTCCTCACTGATTGTACAGGCGCCAACGTATTCTCGACTTTTTGGATTTTTATTGGTTTAGCCATTGTGGTTCCCTGGAGTTCCGGGATCAGCCTGGCCAGTCTTGCTCAGGTCGGCATCATCACAAGCAGTTGCCGCCCTTCTGGAACGGAGGGAGATTTTACCACCATGCAAGTAGTTTGATACCAGGACGCTGGTGGATCCTTTGCTCTTAGCTGGGCTTCCTGAGGGGAATACTGAACACCTTTTCGGCTTAGGTGGCCTTATCGCTGGGATAAATCTTCCCCTTGTGCGTTACAAGCCGACACCCAGAAACACCTCCCAAGCACGAGGCGGTTCGAAATTGAGCACGAACAACTTTACTATGCGATTATATGAACTATGTGAATAGCTAACGGAAAATGAACAATCACTTGAAACTGTTTATTGCTGAATTTCAAAGTTTATTGCTATTTATGCGGAGTTCTTTGGGCATCATACTCAAAGACTTGGTCTTGTGCATCTCTCTATGTTTCTCAACTGTTCACTGTATTTTCATTTTATTTTTCAGAGTTGATGGCTTTTCATATCCTGCATACCCTCAAACATGGTGCCGAACTGCCTTCAGAGGTCGTTAATTACATGTACTCAACGGGAGCATTCTTGGTCAGTCAGCCATTTCCTTTTCATTTGTTTTCATATCTTGGTTTGTTAGATTCTTTGCAAAGTTTCTGTATAACCTGCTACAACGACGCTTAAGTAAGAAGTCGAATAACACGGTAATCACGCCAGGGAACCACAATGGCTAAACGAGCAAAACTCCGAAACAATGAAAAATTATACCGGGGTCCGCACAACCAATGAAGACGAGCTATCCAAGTATTCAAGCAACTAATAACCAAACTGGGTTTATATTAGGTGGTACATATTGGTATAGTTCAAATAGTAATGAATAAGAACTATGTTCCTTGTGTGTGGTGCATTTGAACCAATTGAACCAATATACTTATTGGCGTGTTGGAGTTATATGTGTTTAGAATGCAACGTACTTGCATAATTATGCACAAGAACAGTATGGTGGTCTTGTTCATTGAGAACAAATGTTCTGCTATATTACAAAATTTTAGCTTCTTTCCAATGTCCAACGAGTTTTCACTTTATGCATTCGTCTATGGGAAGGCTGTTCTAGTGTAAGAACCACATCTAGCCTGTGAAATAAACAACTAATGATTTTCAGATATTGAAAGATTTCCCCGAAGGGCACGAATTCGGGATCGATTACAAATCATGGACCGTTGGTCCTAAATTTATGGGTTTGAAGATGATACCAGCAGGAGTACATTTCATCTACTGCAGTGTGAAAGGAGCTCCGAGAATAGGTACACTGTTTACTTTTTAACAGCTCGAGTAATTTTTAGCCGTATTTCTTTAGAATAGTTAATTTCATGTCCATTTCTGAAGTTTTAGCTGGTAATATCATGTATTATTGCGCTTTACCAATGATGTACCGCCTCATCGTGGCTTGAAGGTGCTCACGGGTGTCGGGCTACGATGAACAGGGTGGGAATTCGTCCCACCAGCAGGGCCTCCTAAGCTGAGAAAGTGTCCTGCGTGTCCATCAGGAAACCCGGCTAAGAGTAACATGACTCGGGCAGACTTTGGCTGAGCTGATGTCGGCACTCGAGGAAACCTCTGTGGGTAAACCAGAACTCCGAAGATACGGAAATTATGCTAGGATCCGCACAACCAGTGAAGGCGGGCCAGCCAAGTATCCAAGAAAGTAAATATTGCGCTTATTACGGCTTCCCTTACCTTCTGATCGCAGAAATAATCGCTGTCACAGGAACGGCTACCGTTTTAGATGTATCTGAGAGTATACAACGACTCTCTGCGTTAACGATCTGTGAACATTCACCTGTAACACCTGTCACCTGTAGTCCCGTTGATCGTCGAGTGACTCGAGCGGGCGCCAGTAAATCTTCCATCTTTCCCTGTCTCGTGCAAGAGTAGGTCAATGGGTTCTGCCCGTTCTAGGGACTCGTCGAGCATCATATCTTTCTTCTAGGCTTTTCGTGAAGAACTCTAACCATCGGGCCGGTGGTCTTCCTGCAGTACGTTTGATATCCCGAGGAACCCAGTTCCTAACAGCTTTTGTCCATCGGTTATCATTCATACGCATTACGTGTTCGGCCCGCCTTATCTTCGACTGTTTAGCGTACGGAACAGAATATTTGATTTTTGCTCGTTGACGCAGGTCGTAGTTTCGGATCCATTCTCTTACTTGTGTGAAGCGGGATACTCCTGGCATCGTCCTTTCGACAGCGCGTTCGATATAACGTTGGCTGATCTTTCATCCTGCTTACGCAGCTACCAGGTTTCTGATGCATACGTTAGGGCAGGAAATACCGCTGAGTCGAAAAGGTGGGCACAGAGTCGGGTGTTCTTTGTCCTCTTCACTACACCCTCGATGCTCTTGAAAGCTCCTCAAGCCGCTCATCTTCTTCTTGTCAGCTTTGGAGCTAAGTCGTTCATCATATTGATTTCCAGAGCTAGATATACATAACTGGACCGTTCGGAGATATTCGTTCAGTTGAGCGTGAATGGGCCATACGAAGCCAATCCATTCTTCATGAACATCATTTTCTTGAGATTTAGTCGAAAACCAATCTTTCCACACGCTTTATCAAAGTCCGCAAACATACGTTTCGCTTGGCTAATGTCTGGTGTTATAAGGGCGTTGTCATCAACAAAGCGAAGATGATCTAACTGCGAACCATCGATTTTCACTCTCATATTATCCTATTCCAATATTTGTATGGTGTTCTGGAGGGTGGCGGTAAATAGTTTTGGTGAAATTTTATTGCCTTGCCTAACTCCTCTTTTGACGTCAATGTTAATATCGTTGTAGTATGGTGATACCTTGGTTGTGAAATTTTCGTACAGTTCGCAAAGAATCTATGTACTGACTAGGGAATCTGACTGTCATGGGCTTCCATAGCTGCTTCTATCTCACTTGAATCAAAAGCCTTCTCTAAGCCGATGAAAGTGAGACAGAGCGGTTTTTTGTACTTTCGCGATATTTTGCCTAGTTTTGTTATCGTGTGCATATGGTCCATCGTACTAAATCCTTTTCGAAACCCTGCTTGTTCACATGGCTCTCCCTCGTCCCGTGTTCTGTCAATCCTGTTTAGTATGACGCGAGTGAATGGTTTGTAGACGACAGACAGCAAGCAGATTGGCCTGTAGTTGCCGATATCGTGTAGGTCACCCTTTTTGAACAATAACGCTGTCTTGCTGGTCTTCCACTGAGTAAGGGCCTTGCATTTAGACAGGAAACATGTGAAGAGCCGAGCCAGTGTGTTTACGAGGATTGGCGGATGGTTCTTCAGGTGTTCTGGTCTTATCCTGTCCGGACCTGGTGCTGTTCTCTTTTTCACTGTCGGAATGGCACATTGGATTTCGGAAGCGAGAACCGGTGGTACAACATATCCATCCTCTTTTATTTCATAAGACGGAAGGTGAACGTGGCTATCGCAGAGATCTGAGTAGTAATCGTGGATGATTTTCTCCATTGCCTTTCTGGACGCTGTAACTGATCCCTCTGGGCGTCGGAATGCAATCATCTTGGTCTTGTAATTGGCAAAGCTTCAGTGGGCTTTGCGAATGCTTTTCCCAGTCTCTGCATATCGACCATTAGTGCTGCTCTTATCTCTTTAAGTTCTTCTTTTACAGCCGGTATGGATTACTTTGCAAGTTGGGAAACTAGTTCGCGGTTGCCTGCAGCTCGTGCGATTCCACGTTGACTTTTCAGCTCGAATGTTTCTGGAGACAGACGTCTCTTGGTGACCTTCGAACTCTCAGCTTTCATTGCGCTAACGTGAAGATGTTGAATGAGCCGATCATATTCCTCGTCGATGTTATCGACAATCGCATCTTACCAACAGGCGACTAATGAATTGAATAAGTCCCAGTTTGTGGTGGTTCTGGGATTTCGGTTTTTGAATTTAGAGGCTTTTTCTCCTTTCCGCGAGAAGTAGAATTTTGCACGAACTAGACGATGGTCGGGTTCCGTTTAGAATTTTGGGACAACAGCGATATCTGTCAGGCAAAACCTCCTATTTACTATTATGTGGTCTATTTCGCTATGGTACTCTCAATTGGGAGATTCCTACGTTCAGCGTTGACGGTGAGGCTTCTGGAATTGCGAGTTACAATGGATGGTCTTGGCCGCCGTGATAAACTCAGGTGGATCTCATTTTGACGTTCTTCTTGCTCTAATCTTGGCCCCAAAATCTCCAGTGATGACCTTGGAGAATCCGTGGTCTTCGCTGTAGAAGGTCTCCAAGTCCATATGGAGCCCATCAACTGCTTCGTCATGGTTTCATGTTGGCGCATAAACGACAGAGATTGTCAAGGCCGGTATTGATCCACAGCATTTTATCGTATCATCCGATTCGAGTTTTAAGTAGTTTGAATGATCTGATGTTCATGGACATGTTCGAGATGATGAGGACTCCGACGCCGCCGATTCCTCTACTGTCGCGTGTTCCGAGGAACAGTTCTTCTCCGGTGTCATAGACGGCGTTGAATGGATGGCGTCGTATTGTCGCGGCCAGGCCGATGACGTCGTACCTTATCCTTCCTGCTTGCATGAGCAGGTCTTCTATCGAAGACTCAGATGGAAGTGTAGTTGCATTCTAGATACAGATCGTCACCTTAGTTCTTCGTAAACCAGACAGCTTCCGTTGGCCCTGAGATCTCCGATCTCAGATTTCAGCATCTCCGTACTTGTTCCACCGGAGAAGTAGAATACTTTCGGGGTCAGGGGAATGAGGGCCGTTTCCTTTGTAGTTTTTACCTTTCTTAATATCCACTATAGCTTGGTGGACTCTAAACGTGGAGGCTGTGTGTACTCACGGATAGCATGCCAGGCTAGGCTCTCCCAGAGTGGAAACGGCGCTTATTTGTTGGAGGCGACTCATAACCGCCTCCCATATACTTCTCTGTCACTTGATTGCAGGCTTTTGGCCGAATTGACTCGTAGAACACAATCCGCATAAGCGTGAACGCACCCACACGCATGCATGAATGCGCCTAGCAAATACAGAATGGATTAGCCAAATCGGCTTAGCAGAAACAGGGAGTAGAGGATCTGGATCCACCTGCGTCTGAGGAAAGCAATGGTCACTTTTGGAAGGCGATTAGTCCCTATCCGCCACCTGGGGATGCGCGACGTTGCCTCGCGACTAATCAGCTCGAGATCCCTCATATGAGGGAGATCTGTGGTTGTGAACATTAGCATGTATAATTCCGAATTCCAGAGGAAATTGTGCTGGGATAAAATTTGGTATGTCATTTACGAAAGAAAATGCAAATCCACAAACAAACCAAGTAAATAAATGCAGCAATTCTATTACTCCCGTGAATGAAGTTTACGTGGCATTGGAGCGAATGGGAAATCTGCTGGCGTTCTCGCTACACATGGGTAGCAGTCAGCTCAAGATGTTACCAAATGTAATTAAGAAGCTACTTGCTATTGTAAAACATCATCCACGGATGTGGTTGGATTGGTACACAGGTTCTGCTGCTGCTTAAGGATTTGCGTCATCTTCCGTCATTGACGTAGTCAGGTGTATTTTAGACTTTTATTTTTATAAGAATCGCATTAAGAAACTGGTGGTGATGAAGGTTTAAATATATGAGCGGTATATATCAATATAGTATATAGTGTGTATGATCAATATGCGAGGCTAACGAGAAACTTTTTTTTACGTGGGTAATAATTCGATTTCTTGCGTGACAAATTGGCAGCTCAGTTTTCGATGAAGAGGACCGCTATGTCCATTAATGTCCGCATGTTCCCTTATGTAATTATAGAGGGTTAATACACATTCATAGCTTCAATCAGCCCGATAATGGGACGTAAACATGATGACAGATTGGCATAAATGAGCCCACAGTAGGTAAACTTATCTAGATGATCACTGTTTTTTGCACCATAAGTGTCTTCAAGTAAAATGCTTTCAACTCTTTGTGTATTGGTGCATTCGAAATAGCAACGGCAGATGCTTTCATTTTTCACCGAAATGTGTGGGATTTTAAGGAAAAATGTTGGAGGGAAGCATCTCATATCAAACTTAGATCGCTGATGACCACAAATAAATGGAAAATGAGAAACATGATTGGTCTCTTCACATTGTGATTGGACGTATAGTGCTAAAGAATCAGGTCTCTGTTTTTATCTAAGCATACCACAATCTTAATATGTAAATGGAATCTGCAACTTTTTTCTTAGAGTTTTTGAGAAGTTTCAGTTCTTTTTTCATAGTAGAGTTTGCAGCATGCGTTCATCATTGCGCTTTTTTTCTTTATTCTTAAAGTTTTGATTTAGTGATTTTTAGTGAATGTTTTTTTAGTTGTACGGTTTTACCGTATGATTGTTACAAGTTGTTATCATCTGAGAAACATTCTAGTTTCAGGATTTTTCCACAATTTTAAGTCAGAGGAAATTGTGGTGAAGAAGTGGGACAAGTTGAAAGAGACTTTTTCAATCGAAATTGTAACCGATGAAGAAGTATGTTGCCATTATTCCTTTCGTTCTTGTTTGCCAATTGTTAGGAGGATTCAGATATCGATGTGATGCACATTATGTTCTTTCAGGTAAATAGATTCAGGATGAATTTGAAGAACATCGATTCTTCGTTAGGACCTTATCCATTTGAAAATTATCGAAGTTGGTATGCTTTAACGGACTTCATAAACCTGGACACTATTGAAAGGTAGTGGTTGATGTTTCGGCCCAATTGTTACATTGAAATATCTTTAATTTATAGGTTAAATCCGTTAAAAGGCCAAATATCAGCGCAGGCGGAACTAATAAGTATGGAAACATGTTTAATGGAAAATGAAGAGGTATAGTTCATTCATTATTCTTCTTTGTTCCTACAATTTCATGGTCTCGTCTTCCAGTTGTTCCTATGATTTTCCGCGTTAAGCTTAATGCAACTGTCGGGTGCAGCAACAGTGTCGATCGAGAGCATCCTATCCGCACTCGCTTCGTGGACACACAAGGCTTGCCAATAATGAAAATTAGAGAAGGTTATGAGATCCGATTTATGGCAATACCACAACTCGTTGTGAGTTTTTAACAATTGTTTTATAAGTAAAGGGTCGTTTCAAAAGACTCACAGCATTTTCACCTTATTTCAGGCTCAATCATGGTTTCATAACTAGTTTGATTAATTTAGGTTGACGAAAATCGCGTTGGAATTGACTACACCGACCGACTGGAGCGAGTAATACGACAATTAGGCGATAACTGGAAGCAGTTATTAGCAGAAATTCAGTTTGCATTTGCTTGCTTCCTTATCGGACAGGTTTGGAGTCGATATTTCGTTCCAGTTTTTTTTTTTTTCATTCTGCCTCTTAACAACTCTGCTCAATGTTCATACCACCTTTTTAAAATTAGTTTCTGATTTTGATTTGAACCAGTGCTCATGAATCATCTGTGATTTCATCAACAATGCCTCTGTGAGAAATTTCACATCCGATTTTCCCGAATGGAGTCAGAGGCTATTTGAGTCTTTTAAAAAGACCGGAATCGTCAATTTTCACCTCTGTTTCTTCGTCGGGAAGATTAGCTAGAACTGTAGAGCTTGGCTGAAGGATCCGTAACACCTACCAAAATTTCACTAATTACAACTTAAGTTGAATGCCAGACGGGAATTCCTTCCTGACTACAGAAAAGCAGTTAAATAGGTCATTCATGACTTCAATTTCGAACTCCTAGGCATTCTTATTCATATCCTGTTACATCATGTGAGATATAATGAATTTATCTCATTAACTGTTCTCCTTTGCGAAGTTTGACAACGTAGCATCGGCGAAAAAGTCGTGCAAAACACGTCGACAACAAGGCCAAACTAAAACGTCTAGAAAGTTTTCATTGGTTTTTCACACCGTTTGTAGAACGCAAAGCTTCTGGTCAGCAGTTTCCATTAGAAACATGTTGTTCTACATAGTAGAGATTCATATTCTACCACTTGTTTAACATTCTGTCTTTTTCGATCGCAGGTGTCTGCGTGGGGATCGAACACGCTATTACTTTTTCCTGTGGCTAACGTGCTAACAAAACATTTACGTCCTTCGTTTCGCCTTTTTCTCAGCTAGATTTTCATCTAGCAATGTAATCAGCAGTCACCCGTCGACTGGATCGATCTATGGAACGCAAATAGGCGTTTGACCCACTTAATCTGAAGCTGCCTCTCAGCGGTTTACCGCCTCATCGTGGCTAAGAGGTGTTCCTGGGTGTAGGGCTGCGACGTACAGCTCGAGTATTCATCCCCCTGGTCGGGCCTCCCAAGTTGGGAAGGAGTACGGCGTTTTCATCAGGAAATCTAGCTAAGAATAAACCACTACCATGATCCACCACCGTCCTGGTATCAAACTAGTCGCATGGTGGCAAATTTCCATCTGATCCGCAAGTGCGGGGATTCCCTGTGGTGGTGACGACCTGGGGCAAACTTTGTCTACGCTGACATCGGGGCTTCAGGGAGCCACAGTTAATAAATCAGCAAAACTCCTGTTAAAATGGGGAGTATGCCTGAGTCCGCACAACCAATGAGGACGGGTCATTCAAATATCAAGTAAGCTGAGGCTGTAGCCGAAATTACAATGTTACAATGTTAACTTTTTTAACTTAACTTTTAAAATACCATGTACAATTCCCGGGATCGACTTTCTGTTAACCTCGGCATTGGAATATGAATGCGTAGTTTTCTTGTTCATCAATCGCGAGGTTGTTATACAGCATACATTTACTTCCACAGAAAAACACACAATGCAATACAACACAACAGTAGCTGACGTTTCGGCAGTATCGCCTTCTTCAGAGCCTGGAAGGGTGTACTGATATACAATTTATTACGCCAAACACTTCAATAACACTTAAATTTTTTTGGCATGATTCTATGCATATTATTTATTTGGCAAAATTAAAAAACTTTTTGGATAAATGCCAAAAATCCCGCAATGAATAGCAGGGAGGAGTGCCTAGAGGTCACATGCGACCTGGCCCCGTATCTTCGGATCAATTTCTGATGTGAGGTGGCGCAGTCATCAACCATATGCGACTATAATCAGCTGTTTCATAAGTGTTACTGAATCGTTTGGCCTGGTAAATTATATATCAGTACACCCTTCCAGGCTCTGAAGAAGGCGTTACTGCCGAAACGTCAGCTACTGTTGTGTTGTATTGTATTGTGTGTTTTTCTATGGAAGTAAATGTATGCTGTATAACAACCTCGCGATTGCTGAACAAGAAAACAAAGTATTCATACCATGCACAATGTTAACTTTTTATCAACTTCCTACTACGTGGTGGTGAATGCGTTAGTCTCCGGAAAGGGTATTAGCGGGTTCGATGATCAGCGTAGAGACCTGAGGTCCGGAGTTTTGCAAATATCTCAGCATGATTGTGGCTGCATTTCATACAATACCTTACCATGAAAAATTGGAGTATGCAGTAAATAGTCGAGTAAATAAAAAAGTTGGCTTTTTGTCTTTCGTTTGCACATTTTTAAATTGAGACGATCTTGACAGGACTTGACGAAGATCATCAATGCCAGGATTGAAATAGGGTTTAGTGTGGTAGGATCCTATCCACAGGTTAACGTAGCTTATTGAATTATGGTGTTAGTATACCATGCCAATTTGTCGCACATTTATCGATTTGGACTCTTTGAGAACAAAGTGATCATTTAAACTCCGGATATCCGTGGTGTCCTGCTCAATATCGGTGGACAAGAATCGTGAAACAGCTCTGAAACTTTACGATGAGGAATTTTCTGTTTTATAAAGACTTTTTACCTATGTAGAAACGGATCCGGCTAGGCATTACTGTTTCGCTTCTTGTCCTCTTCATTCCTCCACACTGCTGCTAAGAGCATCATGCACAAACTAGGAAAACATGGCAGTTAAAGTAGGTGGCCGATGGCGGTATTATCTCCGTTTTGCAGGTCACATCTTTCTGGAAACGTCAAGCATTGTGTAGGCGTAACGAATGACGAGCGATTTCGGCAGCATATGCAAAGAAAATTTGTAACGGATTACACCTTATGGAAACAGTGTTCTTGTGGAGTAGAATGGGTTTTGGCAATCCATTAATCTTAGTGTTAATTAATGTTTAATTAATTAATTAATTGTTTAATTAATGACTAGCCATTGCTTAACGTACACTTCGGCAATGTGGACGCTATTTAAGCGTGATAAAAGCTCTGTCAGCTCAATCGAACATGCGAAAGTGATGATGAGATTATGAGGATTCCTCGCATAGGTGCAATATAAGATTTAGAATGCAGGGTTTTGCTAAAAATCAAAAATTAAAGCGGTGCCGCAAAGGTTAGGATGTCGGAAATCACGTCGGAAGGTCACTTGATGCGCGCCAATCATGTTAAACGCACAGCGGCCACTCTTTCCATAAAGATCCTGTAGGAAATATATTGTGCTTTTACGTTTTTGACAGAGCAAAATAAACTGGTAGGCAAGAGTGGAATAGGGGGCGATCACTAGAATCGCACCACGATGAGCAAGTTGTTTGTTAGCTGTTGGGTCTTCCTTTTTGTTTTCTACTGTCTTTTACGTGATAGGAAGAACCCAAAGGTTATTATTTGTCTTATCGAACAATATATTTTCTTGTAATGTTGTTAATGAATAGTTTTTTTCAGGTATTTGAAGGTTTTGAGCAGTGGAAACGGTTAATCCACCTACTATGTTGTTGTCCTTCTGCGCTTGGTCCAAGATCAAAGATGTTTATATCATTTATCAGAGTATGATTACCTTTATTTGTACTATAATTCATCAGCCGTGATGTCATAGATGTCATGTTCTCCGGGAAGAATTATTGTTGATTTAGGTCTTGTTTTTCGAATTGAAAGAGTGTCCTACAGAATTTTTCGTCGACATCGTGTCACGAGACAATTTCTTGACTACAACCTTGTCTATGTTGTTCGCGAATATAAGGGGTTGGTTTCGTTATTCGTTCATTTTGGGTTGGCATAAATACAGGTTCTTTAGCGTTATCTACATTTTTAGTTTCACATGTTGACACCCTTGTGTTTTCCATGGTTATAATTTTAATAATGTACAACATTTGTCTAGGCAGGAAGATTTATTGTCGGCGTAATATGATTGTGACCTAAAAAGGCTATTTCAGACTCCGATGTTGCTCCACCCGAGCTGAAAAGGAAGTCTATGCAATTCAAAGCGTACCTAACTAAAGAATTTAAGTGGGATTTCGAGTGTGAATAGGCTACAAGGTACCTTCCCCTTTTTTCTCGTTCATTCCGTTTTTATGCCGGAGTCATTGTGCTACCTTCATTTTTATTATAAGAATTGTGTTTATGGAACCATTCCAGTGATTCAGTAATAATGAATGGAAATGCAGTTGTATCCAACTTAATAATTAACGAAATGAATCTCCAAATGTGCCGAATTGAAACGATACTATGCATTTACATATTGAACCACATATACCGGAAGTGAAAGTACTCAACACAAAGGTTTTTACTGGAAATAAAGCAGTATGAAAAAAATTGAAAGAGGCAATACATAGTGGCACAATGACAAGGCTTCTGAGAATGTCATAGTTTTTAGCAAGCATAAAGTGAACAAAAGTGAGTTGTCCATCTCTAGGTTGGACATAATAACTGGATGGGCATCTGCTTTGCAGATACCATTATTAAACAGAGAAAGGAAGAAGCCAATTTTTTAACTGTACCGAGGTCGAATTGACCTGTGGTCGTGTTTCCTATCAAGAACTCCACAAAATAACCTCTCCGCTGCGATAGCACGCCACTGTTGTTTGACTAATGAGTTTCATCGACTTGCAAACCTTTGTCTGTTACAGCGGGACATAATGGACGTTAGTTCGAAAATAGAAACTTTAGAAATGTATTTAAAATACTGGACCGCTAACACTTGGAAATTCGAGAATATTCTGTAGAACATTAACGGTGATTACAGTTCTATTTGCAGTAATGAGGTCAACGGTAAATACCATTCTATGAATGTGGATGTTCCAAACCGAAAGCGACGTCTTGCAATGACATCGTTTCTAAAGTTCTTTTTTTGATTCCTTTGAGTGTGGTTCATCTGTTGTGACAATACTAGGCATGGATTCGGATGGTGAGTGTACTGATGCGATGTGAAGAATTAAAGACTGCTGTGAGGTTGAGGAGTACTCACACAACGAGCAACGAATACGTTGCGGAAGCAGATCAATCACGTGTGCGAATTGCTTATGCCGGATTAGTAGAAGCTCCGACTTACACCTATAATTAGCAATATGCTAGAATAAAATTCACATGACATACATCTAATCACCTTCGATATTCTCTAAGAAGTGGGATGCATGACGCATCACTAAAGGAATTGGTCAGCACTGAACGTTTTATGCTTTATCGTTTAAAAGAGGATTTGAAGGTATACTAAATGGGAGTAAAAGAGTTGATAAGTGAGGTTGGAACTGATGAACTATTGAACGGGCCAGACAGACAATTCGTTTTTACATCGTCATTTGAACACCACATGGTGATTGATTTCGTGTGGTTGGATATCTGAATGCGTAACTACTGAAGGACGTGGCAATGCTGTTGTGCACCATGTAGGGAAAATTAAGAGGTCTTTGTGAAATAATGCCCGTTCTGTGGGGTTCCCAAGCTGATCACCTACAACCTAGCATGTCCTTTTTGCTCATGACCATGCCTCTAAGTAGGAACCGGAAGGCAGTTGAAATTTTAGAACATTTCTGAGCATGGAAGCATAAAAACGAACATGCGATGCTTCAGGTTTCATTCAGCCCCGACGAGAAAAAAGGCACCGAACATCGACGAACTGCCGTCACTAGGAGGAGATTGGAAGTTGTTCATCATTGCCAGATTTCTATACGTTTAGATTTTAGAAGAAATTTCGAGGACTGCTAAAGCTTGTTCCTTAGGAAAGCTGGAATTAGTACCTTTTTATGAAAACATTAATGTTTTAAAATTTTCTACCTCATTAATCACTGGTAAAGGTAGCTAGTATGCATTGGTTCATCGAACTTTCAGAATTCTCTTATTCATTTAGGAGAAGAAGAAGCCGAAAATCGAATTGAATTAGCGTAAAATTGATCGGAATCTGGTTCTGAATGGGATTTCTGCAGTTTGACAAGCATGCGTAGCACATGTCGCAGATTGTTCACCTCGTACACATAAACTGACGGTGTTCTTTCCATCAAGACATATCGGAATGTAAGGCAGCTTCATTAACACTGCTTACTTATGATTTATGGAGACTTTATCTAAAAAAAAAAAGAAATTGGATCATAGACAGTCCAAATCTGGTTGCCACTTGTTCGCCACGAGTTGTGGTTGTTTTTCGGTTACCACATTTTTTCACAACGTCTGTGGAAACCAGAAAAAAGCGTGATGTGTGTGGCAAAGTCAACTATTACACTTACTATGCTATGCGCGTTTATTTCGAAATAGAACCAGATTTCAGAGCAAAACACGCGAAAACGGGGCAGTATTTCGTGGGTGATTGATCGTTGGCCAGTGACTACTGTATCGTCTGCATTGTTTCGACTATGCTTATTCGTTATTACGGTATATGATGTACAATCACGTCATTGCCGTTGGTCAACGATGAGTGAATGGATACGCATGCCATTGGGATTCCAAACAATGCTCGAAACCGCAATTATCAACAATGCAGATTCCTTGGCAATTCAATCGAGTGCGATGAATAGCTTACTGCTAAATAATCGAATTATATAAATAGCTGTCAATTGAATGTACCAACTAATTAGTCGCCGTGAATGATCAGACGAGAATAAGGCATAAGAAATATGCAGGAGTTCATTATGCGTTTATAGACAACGAAGTCTCCAGAGGTATACTGCATCGTTGTGGCTAATGGTACAACTGCAAGACGAACAGCAATGCACGGTGAATACATACTCCAACAAGTTCTCATAAGGCGTTTAGAAGTTCTACCCTTCGATCCAAGAGACCGACTAGGACTCAAGATGTGTAACTATTCACCGCTGTGCAGGGTGACATCAAGTGACATAGTGGCGAATTTTTCTCCCGATAAACAATTTTTAACGACTCTCCAGACTCCAGTGTGATAAAGTCTCGCTCAGCCATTAATTTACGAAATTATTGGAAATTAACGGGTCAATCAAATCCGTACTAGGTGAGGTGTTGAAATGAGTGAGCGGAAGCTGTTTATTTTTCAAAATGAGACTGTTGCGATCAAATTTGTTCACATAAGTGAACAACTCGAGATTTCAGTCCAATTCCTGGAAGAGTTCCTATAGTCTGATTACTACTGAGATGATGCATAACGTCGTATAATTTCAATACCTGTACATGCACTGATCGCAGCTATAACTTTCGATCATTCTCCTTTTTTTTTCTGGGACATGCCTAGCGATGTGCTTCTCCAGCATTGCTGGACTCTTCGAAACATGTCGACAAAATGGACATTTGCGTGAGCCTGAAATATTCAATTTTAGCTGCAAATCGTATCTCTTGTCATTGATGAACTCCACTGCTTAACGTACAGTAACTTGAGACGAATTCGAGAACGGGTATGCCTACTATCTGTTTTTAAACGCGCAGTGGCCATCCAAATAAGTCGCTACATTGAGCAGTGAAAGTATTCTAATCAACCAATAAGTATTATCATTGTTAAAAGCACGAAAGGATAAAGCTTTCAGCTTTGGTGGATTCCTGCCGGCTGTATTCAATTTCGCCAACCACTGTTAGAGGTGACTGAATGCATATCTGGCCTTTACAGTGGCTTCGGATGGCTTGCCCATATATCAAGCTGGTGCTGCTATTCTTCCGGACAAATCTGGCACCAATTTACTAGCCCTGAAGGGTTGGAATGCTTGGTAAGCCGGTGGTGCGAGATCAATTCATCAGCCACGTGTGTACTGCAGTAACTTTAACCACTGCGCCACACCACCTTTCTCGTTGTCAACAACGATTTAATAGTGATTTGCTTTTGACAGATGATTGTTAGTCGGTAGTTCTTGTGATGTGCGAAATTTGAGCGGGAGTGTCTCAAAGAACGATGGATGCATTATGCTCTAATAAGGAGATATTTTTATCCCATCAAGCTGGAACTTCTATTGTAACTTCTGGGCCATTTCATTTTCGCACTATAGGACACTTTATTCAAACGGACAAGCGAGCCTGTGCTGTATATTGTGTTTTTAGTACAAGGAAAATGCACTAAACCACCAGAAATGATGTTAGTGAAAAATATCATTCTGAAGAAAACGTCCAATTGGAGAGTCTAATTCGCTGCTGGCTGGTGGGCACCACCACCACAATACTATGTTGTCTATACGGTAGTCTTAAGGTTTAGAGTATAGATTGTTCACAAGCTGTAGAAAGTTGCATTTTGAACAAAAGTAGTACGGTGATGGCTAAAGATTACGATTAAGAGTAAAAAAAGCCTTTAGATTTTCAATTTATGATTCTTTGGGGAAATTAACAGTTCTTGGTTAAGAATCCTCTATTTCGAAATAATCTGTAGATAATCTTACTGAATTTAGAACATGATTGATTCAGTATCAACAAACGATAAAAGTGGAAACCAGAAATCCTTTTTCTCCAAGATAACTTTCCTCACAAGAGACCCAACACTCACCGAGATCGATACTATCTGGAAGCGGTATATGATGTCTGTAGTACTTATGAAAGTGAATATATCGTGCTTCTCGAGTTGAAAACTGGCATCCAGGTTCGTCACACCTTAACTTTTTCCTTTTAAGATTAATTCGTGAATAATGCTAGTTTTCTAGAGAGAAAAAACTAAGGGCAAGACCTGATTGGAGGATTACGGTGGTAGATCGTGACATGGTATGACACCGAATTATATCTACCGTATATTTTCCGACATACTGTACACATAAAGCCGCTTTCAACCTTTTCAATGTACTTCTTGTTTCGACACCAGCCT
This sequence comes from Angiostrongylus cantonensis, assembly GCA_009735665.1. Taxonomy (NCBI): domain Eukaryota; kingdom Metazoa; phylum Nematoda; class Chromadorea; order Rhabditida; family Metastrongylidae; genus Angiostrongylus; species Angiostrongylus cantonensis. The sequence continues at coordinate 62,909 of MQTX01000057.1, forward strand.
ACAATAGAAACGCGTTATTGGTGTTGTAGTTTTAGTTATAATAGGGGGTTATAAAAAAAGACAACAGATTCTTTTTTCTTTTTCTTTGCTCACCGAAATGTTGTCAGTCGGTATTCTTTTCATGATTAGCGCGATGCCATTCGATGAGTGACATTTGGAATGTGCTTGGATTAGTGGAACGAAGAAAAGAAACAATGTTGACTAAGCGGTCAACGCTGTACGTCGACTACGGTGATGTTAGAAAGTTGGTAGGCAAAAGAGCAAGGTCAGGACCCTCCGACGATTACTGTTTGTAGTACAAGTGGATGATGAGTCCCATATTATTACAAGACTTCTTATTTATTTTCAACCAAAAGCCTTCTTTTTGAACTTGAAAAGGGGAATTCATTAAATTTGCAGTTGTTTTCTAGAAGAAAAAAAAACTCAGGTCTGTTTAAAGTGTCTACAGCAGAAAGACTTCAGAGCAAAGTAGTGCAGTTGTACTGAAATCACCTTCTTTATCGTCGTTTGGAACAATTTTTTCGTTGAATACTGTTGGAGTCGCAATCGGTGAGGATGATTCTTCAGTAGAAATTCTGAAGCAAGCAGAATTCTCGTTCAACAGTTGGTTTAGACAGGGTGGATTTTCTAAAAATTTAATCGGTCCTTTCTGTTGGCCATAGGGGAATGTGCCAGAATCATATTCGATCTCATTAGAATTGTGAAGCTATGTCTGTGTAAATGTCAAAAAAGGTAAACACCCGACCGTTTACAAAAACATCGAGCAATTCAAATGAACTAGAGAAAAATGGAGGTTGCCAAAAGATAGCTCCGTATTACTTCTTCTGTTTGCTATTCCATCTTCTATGCCTTCCAGTCTATTCAAAGAATTCCTAGTTTCACGAAAAAGGCTGTCTGTGAATTTTACGTCGAAATCGAACCAGAGTCATGGAAATATTTAGATCGTTGAAATCACGTCGACGATACGAAAATTCGCTGAAGAAATCTGACTCGAATACCTGCTGTCGTCAACTTGTGACGTTGGCGTCGATTGCACTGAGGTTGTCTGATAGGGAATCACACTGCTACCGAGTGTCGATGCCAATAGGCATGGTTGCATATAAATCGCGAGAAGAGTATGCAAATATGTTTGCCCTAAAGTGGACTTCTAACCCATTTAAGCTGTACAATATACCCCGGGAAGTCCATCTTAAATGTAAAATGCCGACTCTTTAGTTCGGAAATTACGAAAAAGTTCCTATTTTGTTATTTCAGTAGTTTCGTTTCCAACTGAAGACGATTTGTCAAATGTGCTCAGTGAATTCTTTCCTCTTCTTATATTAATACTACGTTCAGAAATAGGAAACGAGCTAAAGAAAATGCTTCTCACACGGGGGGCTCAGTGCGATTATGGAGAATTCTGGTTGTGATAGGAGAGCAGTGAGTGAGTTTGAGTCCTGGCTCACTGCTAAAAGTTTACTTTCTATCGTTGGTACTTGGCAATGGCGAGCAACAGCGAGAATCTGCAATGACTACTTTTTTTAATTAGTAGAATTCAGTGGTGTTGTTCTGTCGCTGCTAAAATTCATGTTGACAATCACCTCTGCATGATCGGCCAGCGTATAGTTCAGCTCACCGGTGTATAAACCGTTGAGCATTGCCTTGAAGGCATTAATTGAATTCGGAATTTCCCTTAAGTCGATATCGATCTTTGCCACAGACTCTTCTGACTGGCGGTTAGCCAGAAGGTTTCGAAATTGTGTCGAAGCTGACGACAAGACTAATTTATGCGCCATTACTGACTCGTCTGTAATATTCTCAAAAAAAATTTCTCAGAAACATGATGTTGAAGGTTTTTGTTTTGGATTTTCGAGAGCTGAAAAGAAAAAATGAGAGAAGCTGCACATGCTGGTTCGATTCCCAATTAGCATGCCTAGAGTTTCAGCTTGCAGAAATAAGATGAATTTAAAAACTGTACACATACAACCGTGCACATGCCTACCGACGTCGTTGCCTTCCTTATTACTTCGAACGTTAATACATGTATCGAAATCGAAATTGAATCCATAATTTCCTAGAAAACTGTCCGTCTGAAGGGACATCTGGAACAATAAATCGGAATATCTTACTCGATGGATATTTTCAAAAATGATTGATTGATGAGCCGACATTGCTGTTCAGAATATTACAAAACTTTGTGAAACCGGAAGTAATGTCGAGAACAGCTACATCACCGCAATCAGAACCAAACATCCATAATCGAATAAATTCGATCTTGTGGTGACTTGATCTTTCTTTCTACTCGAATATTAATGTGAGGTGGAGAGATTTCAATGAAAGCGTACGGAATCTTAGTCGTGTGTGTTTTCCAGAGTTACCTGATTTTCTTTATGAATGAAACGTAGATGAGACGAGTAAAAGTCACGAAAACAGACTAGGAAAGAAACACAACGTAGTGAGTGTCGACGTTGTTTGAACACAAAAGCGACTGTATGTGATGGTGTGAGTGGATTCGCGGAAGTTCAGAAAGTAAAAAGTGAACGGATATCTGTTGAACATACGAATGTCTTCCATCTTGTGGATTTTCAAACGGTTCGCATTTGGTGCGAGAAACCTCGAAGAAAGAAATAAAAAGTGGAGAACTGAATAACTGTTCATATTTGGCGTCAATAGAGGGTCATACTGCGGAAATCATCAACGCGGTATGAAGGAGCTTTTCTTCTTTGCAAACAACGTATTGATGTCGTCAACTTAAATAGCCGTACTACGAGGTTCTGCTTAGTGCGGTGGTGGACGAGGATGAGTTTTTGAGGATTTTTCATAAAATTCCCATATGTGGTAGGTGATTCGCAATCCTGCTCGTCATCGAGTAGCTCGAACAAGCACCAATAACCGTCCATACCTGTCGTGCACTAGATCGCCCCCGTGGACTAAATACACGGCATTTTATTCTCGTTGCTTTTAAGATGACTATAACTGTAGGTAGCGATATCACAGCTTAGGCATATCCTTAGCAGTGATTTTGAGAAAGAATGTCGGACTTGTTAGTCTGGAAAACCCTAATTATTAATTACTATACGTCTCAGTTCGGCACTATGGAACACCGTACAAACGCAGTGGTGAGGCAAAGTATCGGTTATAGGTATAGGTCTTTAGAAAATAGACTTTGGCATCTTAGCTAGCACTGCTTGATCTTCCCAGAACGGCTTGTTACAGTGATATCTTAGAAGTTTGAAACTTGCATCGTCTTGCATTCGAAATCGTGTGAAACCCAAGCTTTTTTAAGGCACCGATGCGACTTCAGTGTTTGTAGGACGGCCTAATTCATCACGTTTTTGACATGGATTTCAGTCGGTCACTAGGATCTCGCAAGCGCTCCAGAATAGATATCGATACAACGGATATAATCAATTTTTGATTTTCTTATAAAGAAAACCTGCAACTTGAAAACTTGCAAAAACCTACTATATCACAGTGAATTCGCAAAGAAAGAGGAGAAAAGTATTCTGCTATTAAATTGCTGAGAATAGAAGATAAAGTGATGATAACAGGATAAAGAACAAAAGGGTTATGATGGCATTCGATGCGAGACGAAGACGCAACATCGAGAAGAGTACCCCAACTGTGGACCATCGACAAGGATCGTCGGCTCTCTTTAAGATGAAGACGTCGGAACGTCAGCCGAATAAGCACCTCTCAACCTCGTGCAAGCTCAGCAGTATAGACACAAATGGGTTATGAGTTAAAAATATTGTGGGAAATAATCATTCTATCTCATTTTAGAACATCAAGAAGGTGATGACCAACCTACTTTTCAATACGAAAAGATTACGATTGTAGGAATCCTTTAAGAAATCATCAGTGAACTTCTAATTTCCTCTAAGAATACCCTCAATAAGGAATAGGTGTTCAAAGAATAAGTTTAAATGAAATATTCCACGTTGCATGAAGAAATTTAATAAGGACTATAAGTATTAAATGGTAGAAATAACAGAGAAATGGTTGAAGAATAAAGAGAAGTTCATCTAGAGCAGTCATCAACAAACTTCGTAGTGCACAATCGTTGACAATGAACGGAACGTTAACTAAATATATTCGGTAAAAGTGGAAACAGGTTACGTTGAAGATGAAGAAACAGTTCATTACTTGTAAGAGAGCGTTGGCACGAAAACAATTGAATGGAGCGACGATGAAAAACAAGCACCTGAGGGACAAAGTGAAGGCGGAGCGAACCGACGAGAACATTCCGTCGAACTGTGAAGACTCAATGACATCGTTGACCACACTAACCAACGAATTTTGCTACCAGAAATTTTTCAGTGGCTCGATAGCCTTTTCTGCTTGACTACGAGCTCTAACTCCGATCTTTAGCAGCACAGTTGTTTACAGAATTGGTTAAAAATGGTTAAAGTGGTTGATTTTATCTTATAAAAGTGTATATAAGAAGTGGTGACTACGAATTTCATTACTGAGAAAAGGCAGGAGTGATTAGAAGAGGCAAAAACCTATGTTTCTTTGAAGTCGTCAATATTTTCTGCTACACTTGTCAGAAAAAACCTAGACTTGATTCTCTACAGTTCAGTTAATGAAATGAAAATACACAATCCGCATAGATACCTTATGATCAGTGATAATGTTGAAGTTCTCGAGCAAGTCTTATAAGAGTGTAGCAGTTACCGTAATCGAAGCACTTCATGCCAATGTGATTGGAAAGTGCGCCCAGAGATTTGACTCGAAATAGACAACATATTTAAACTCATTAATTAGCCTTCTACGAAAGGCGTTGGAAAGATATCACAGAATTTCAATGGAGGTTACTTTGAAGCAGTTACTACCTCGGTTCTGATGTTTAGCGTGGTCCTAAAGATGAGTGAAAATGGAGGAAAGTTGCCAGTTTCCACTCGTAACACCAATTCACAGCATGGATAACCTGAGCTGTTTGATTCAAAGTCTTTATTATATCCCATTTTCGTTACTGAACGAAAGCTGCTCCATTCTGCATTTTTTTTATTTTCTTGAAAAATAAGAAAAAAATAGGATAACGATGGGCTAAAATTCAATCGTCATTGAACCTGAGGGACATTGTATTAAAAGGACATATTTTTTGCCTCAAAAAACCATTACTCAATGCAAAATATATTTCTGCGAATTCGTTAGCTCAAGGAATGGTAGGGACTTTTACTTGCATCTGGAGAACACGCGAACGTTACTAGTCATTAGGGTTAGAATATTATGAATGATGGCCGGTATCGGGGTTTTGTAGAATGCAGTGTTACCTTAGTGACGGCCATTCCACCGTGGCCTTTGTATTTGAAGCAGAAGAGGTGATGAGTCAGGCCATACCATGCAGCTTCACGACGACCGACAACACTCACAATCATCCATGACATTCTTTCAAATCTTTTCGCAATTCTGGATTGACGAAGAACAATTCGAAAACTGATCCGCTTCAGGAAAGTTTCATCACATCGAAAAAAGCACTCATTCCGACAAGAGAAAATTGCAATGACACAAGTACGCACTTATGAGAAGTCATTTAAGAATGGGATAAAGCTAGTGCAAAGGTAAAAATGTTTGTTTCGAATCGATAAGGACTCGATTCAAAAGTTTGCAGAGTTCCAAATTTATGGCAGATCATGTAACACTGCCAAATATTTCGAATGAAAAAGCGAAAAAATAAGTGATCCAACAGATTTATGGGTTCATAATCGGTCTCAAGACTTGAAAAGTAGGGAAAAGCAATGTGACTTTCTTCCTTTGGAGCAGTATTACATTCAAACTTGTTTTGTATTTTTCACATCGTAGGAAAACAAACACAGGCTGTCATAGCCGAACCTTGCAGGAGAATAAACCCAGTATTTCGCAAATACTTCTACTTCTTGGTAACATTACATTACCCTTTGTGTGCCATACCATCTCGGTGAACGTCACCTAAGCTAGGGAAACAGAAGAAATTGTGGTTTAAGCCACAGGTTTCCATACAACCACCCACTCCTATTTAATAGCCCTTCCAGTTATGACCGTCCATTTCCGATTATCCACAATGGCGTTTATAGAACGGACTGAAATCGGATTTCATAAAACCAATTTCAATTGTTCAAAGAATTCATTTTTTAAAAACGATTTAACTATTTCGAAAATCGTTCGTTTTTAGGTGGTGTATACATAGATTTAAACTTATACATCTAGGTTCTTTAAAAGTGTCTTCGCTTATGAAGAGAACTCTACATGCAAAATTTCACCAAATGATAATCGATAATGTTTTAGAGGGTTAGAGAATCAATGAGGGTGAGCCATGCATTCGTCGACTGGACTGCAAAATCGTAGAGGTGAATGAATATAGCTGGTCTACACAATAACTTGTGGTGACCTACCGATGTATTAAGTTAGCTTCCTAAGCCTTGCAAACATGACTGGGTCGAATTTGTTGACTCCGGAGAGATGCAGTTGGCTTAGTTAGCTTTGGCTCAGGATTGAACAGCATCTGTACTGTTGGGTACCTCTGGCCTCTTCACAAAAAGATTTCTATAAGAATGTTTCAGTGGCTTTTATAAATCACTTTTACAATTTACGAAATGATCTCTTTCTTTTCTTCTATCGGAAGTCTTTTTTATGAATAGATGACATCGTTTTTAGGTTTCACTACAGCTCTTAGGCAAGGAAAAATTTTCCTGGAGTTACCAAATCGCAGGTCATACTGTAATACTTACTTTAATAATTGGATGGCCCGTTATCTCTTGTCATGCGGGTTACAGCATAACTTCCATTTTTATTTTGGAGTATTGCTGGCTTAGCCATTGTGGTTCCCCGTAGTCCCAAGGTCAGCCTAGCCAAAGTCTGCAGCAGGTCGTCACTACCAAAGGCATCAGTGGTTCTTGAGGGAGATTTGCCGTCATGCGACTATTTTGATACCAGGGCGATGGTGGATCCTGGTATTGAGTTACTTTTAGCTGGGCTCTGATAGAAACGCTGAGTCTCCGCTGTACATCGCATCCCGACACGCAGGAACAGGAAAGGAACTTCCCAGCTACGATGAGGCGATAAACCGTTGGGACGAAGAAGATAACAACGTACTATTCGCGAGGAAATGGAGGTTTCAAGGCAGTAATATTAAAAGTTACATTTCAAATAACGATTTTGACTACGTATTTGTTCTACAATGGGTTCGGATCGGATTATCGGTTTCAACTGTAGTAATTCGCTCCAGCCCATTAAGGTAGTTCATAAGTGATTAATTTCGTTTCATAATTGAATTCAGGAATACTAAGAGCTAGACAGAATTTCTGGAACCTGGACATCTTTTCGAAGTAGTTCTCCCACTATAAAGGTTGTTTTTCAACTTGCGTGCATGGTTTTAACATCGCATACAGTCACTTTTATCACTGTTGTTATCACAGGTGTTATTATTATTTCTATTATTCTTATTATTACTAATATTATTGTTGTTATTATTACATGATCCGACACCATATGTATCACACTATGAAAATTCCATCAATTCTTCCATTCGAGTTGTTTCTTCGCCACTATCCATGAAGGTCTTCGAACATTGCGTGTGCTGGTTCGAAAGCTACTTGAGAAGTCTCTTCACCTTCGGCATGAGCATCGCCGGCTGCTGGACGAGTCCATGCTCCCTGGAATCCTGTGGTAGATGTGAGTTCCCACATTAATTGGAGAGCGCCAGCTAACCTTAAACTAGTCCTGTAACATTTTCTCTGCTCGGAGTGCCCACCCGCTCGGTGTTAGTTCAAGTTAAAATGCTTAAATTGCTCAAGTTTAAGATAAATTATTAAAATTTCGTGATCCTCAAGGCGTTGTGCAAGTTTCGTATTAATTTACGTATGTTGCTTTAAGAAGAAAAAAACAACAACAACAACAACAACAACAACAACAACAACAACAACAACAACAACAATGATAACAATAACAACAACAATAGAAACAGAAACGAAAACAATATCAAAAGCAATAGCAACGAAATCTTAGAAAAAATTTTATGACAAATAAAAAAGAAAACTTTAAAAATCGATAAAGGCTTTCGGAGAACTAATTGAAAACAGCGCACATTTTTGTACATCGTGTCTAACGTATCATTTTATTACATAAATAGAAATTACGAACAGGATTTTGTTTTTCTGCTCGTTACGATTACAATCGTCTTCGGCCGATGTTCACCTAAAACGTCTTGTTGTTTGTCTGTGAAATTTGTAAACTACTAAATGTAATAGCGTTCTCGCATTCGGTAACATTTGCTACATAAAGTGCTAACAGTTCAATAGAACTGGTTCATCTCGATAAGCAGCACGTTTTCCTGTTTGCACACAAAAAACTGTACGATCAACCTGAGCAACGAGGAAAGTTGCAAGCAGTAAGTGGCAAGAACTCGACTACTGTTCGTCTGCTCCTTGTTGAAATTTACCAATACGACAACATCAACAATAGCTACAAGAGCAACAGCGACAGCTACAAATCGTTCAAGATTTCAAAGACCTCGTAGGAACGAACGATCAAACTCCTACCTAAAATGTTTCAGCACTTGAACAATTGTAAATAAATGCTATTTTTTACCATAGAACTTGACAGGGTTAGTGATGCACTACACCAGGAAGCAAGATACTGGTTCGACCTTCTCCACAACACTCTGCTTCAATCCATGTAGGAAAACCCTAGCTCGGCAATTTTCAAAATGGCAAGAAGAACCGACTATAGCTGTATTCTACGATATTCACAAAACAAAAAGAAATTCTTCAAGCCGCAGACTAAACATTCTAGATGTTCTAAGACCTTCAATGATGCTGAGATATTTGCAAAACTCTGGAACGCAGGTAAGTACAGTGGGGAACGAACGTGCTATTACCCTTTCCGGGAGCTAACACGTTCACCAGCACACCATGCGGGTCTTTCATTTCACCTGTCTCTCAACTAGTTCTATCGATCAGTGCCATCGGCAATCACCGGTCAGCGGGGCTGATCCGGTGAGCGCAAGTCGGCAATGAACTCAGTAGCGCAATAGTGCTGAGATTAAAACGCAGAAAAAGGAAGGACCCGCATGGTGTCGTGGTGAATACATTAACCCTTAGAAAGAATAATAGCGCTTTAGTTCCCAGCGCAGACAACTGCGGTGCGGAGTTTTGCAAATATCTCAGCACCATTGTGATTGCATTTCACATAATAACCTGCCATGAAAAATTATAGTAGGCAGCAAATAAAAAATTAATATTGTGATTTCGACTACTACAATCTCAGCTTAACTGGGCTCAAAGCCGATTTGGGCTGCTCAGATCAATCCCGATGACGGGTGATTGCTGATGGCACTGATCGATAGAACTAAGTGAGAGACAGGCGAAACGGAGGATCCTCATGGTGCGGTAGTGAACGTGTTAGCCACAGAAAAAAGAAATAGTGCGTTCGTTCCCCAACGCAGAGTCCGGAGTTTTGCAAATATCTCAGCACCATTGAAGTTATATTTCACAACATATCCTGCCATTAAAAAAGAGAATAGGTAGTAAACAATAAGCTAAAATTGTGTTCTAAAACCTTTGTTGGCCATGAAACCGAGGGAAAGGAATTGAATGCAAGATGTGCGGGGATCCGCACAGTAGGTGTGATGACGGGTCGTATAAAATAAAAAAAAGCACGAAAGTGCAAAGTAGCTATAGCCATTAATATTGTAATATACTTATAGATACTTGAACGGCCCGTCCACACTGGTTGTGCTGACCCTAGCATATTCTCCATTCTTCGGAGTTTTGGTGGTGTAGCCATTGTTTTCCTGGTGTCCTGAGGTCAGCCTGGCCAAAGTCTGCACCAGGTCGTCACCACCACGAGCAGTCGCAGCTCTTGTGGATCAGAGGGAGATTTTTCATCATGCGACTAGTTTCATTTCGAGACGGTGATGGATCCTGGTATTGGTTTGCTCTTAGCTGGGCTTCCTGATGGAAACACCGGATTGCTTCTCAGCTTGGGGGACACTGCTAGGGGGATGAATCCCCATCCTACATCGCCGCCCGACACCCGGGAACACCTCTCAGCCACAATTAGGCGGTAAACCATATTGTTTTGGATATTGTAACACACAGGAAAGTATTAATAGCTACTATACGAAAGAAGCTTTCAGCCATATTTTAAACTCATCGCTGTTAAGAAATTCTATAACAGCTTGTTTTAAGAAAAAAGGCTCACAAGAGCTGCTTGGGGCTAATCAAGCTCACAACAAAAGCAAGATCATCAATTAAGCTATAAGAATTCTTCATGTAGATAAAGCTAAAAAAATAAAGCTCTCGGTGTTGATTAATCATTGAGGGATGCGCCTGCATTCGACATCATTAAGCATCGTTTGGAGGTGAATAGCATACATGGCCTTTACAATGACTCGACTCGCGGTGACCTGCCGATGTATGGAGCCAGTGCTGCTATCTTCCCAGACGAGTCTGGTACCAATTTTCCGACCCCGGAGGGATGGAAGGCATGGTGGGCCATGGGCGCAGGGCTGGATTCCACGTGTGTGTTACAGGACGCCTCCGACAATTGCGCCATACGCGCCAATATTCACGTAGATATTAAAAGAAAAATTTGATGATCAGAGAAACCGTGAAGAACTCAATCCATTGCGGCTATTGTAGCAAACAATAGAGAAAAATGAAGATTTTTTCAGCCCATGTTTAAGTCACTCGGCAACGAACAGGAGAGAGGTAACCTAGATATTAATGGGCATTTCCTACAATAATGGTCTTTGTATGGAAAAGATTTAAGAACCGACTGTTTGTGATCTAGTACTTTGGCCAAGAATTTCTATGGCGTGCTTATGTATTGAAAAAATGGTTATCTTTTGAATTCGTCGTTTTTTCTCTTAGCAATCGCGAAGTTGTTAAACAGCATACGTTTACTTCCATACAATAACACACATACAACACAATCGTAGCTGACGTTTCGGCAGAATCGCCTTCTTCAGAGCCTGGAAGGGTGCACTAATACGCAACTTACTAGGTCAAACACTTTAACAGCACAAACACAAAGATGAAAATCTGAGCGCTAATTACAAGATCTACGGCTTCTCGCAAAAAAAAACCCACCGCTTTTTTCATCTGTCTTCCACCGAGGAAGAACAGCCGCTCAGAGTCGCATATGGCTGACGACTGCAGCACCCCCCGTCAACGATCGATGCGAAGGCGAGGGGCGAGATCACGCGTAATCTCGGAGCATTCGTCCCTGCTATTAATTGTAGGATTTTTGGCATTTATCCAAAAAGCCTCGAGGAGTTTGCGCGTTGGTGTTTTTGTATCCCGTGCGAGGAGAGCGACTTTTATATCAAAATCGTTTCCGCTATGCTTTTGTATCCCATGCGTCCCTAGTGGCGTGCCTTGTCTTGCTTTTCGTTTGCCATCTAGGGGTTCTTTCATGCGGATACATAAAAATCTGCCCGTTTCGCCAATATATTCGTCTCCGCAAATACCACAAGAAATTAGGTATATCGCACCTGAACTCATGCAATCACCGTCCCTACCATAAGGGCAGATCACCCAATTTTGTGTTGAACACGAGCGGTCATACAAGCGGCTGCCAACTAACTGGCCCTATATCGCCTATCCTCTGAAAAAAAAATACAAACATCAATACCGGAAGCTGAACTGATATACAATTTATTACGCCAAACACTTCAGTAACACATACAAAAAGACGACAAACTCGAAAAAAAAGCAGAGCGGAGAAGATTTTGATATAAAAGTCACTATCCTCGCACGGCATACTAAAACACCAACGCGAAAACTCCTCGAGGCTTTTTGGATAAACGCCAAAAATCCTGCAATGAATAATTGGGGAGGAATGTCCCACGCGTGATCTCGCCCCTCACCTTCGTGTCGATCGTTGATTGGAGGTGCTGCAGTCGTCAGCCATATGCGACTCTGAGCGGCTGCTCTTCCTCGGTGGAAGACAGATGAAAAAAGCGGTGGGTTTTTTCGAGAAGCCGTATATCTTGTAGTTATCGCTCAGATTTTCATCTTTCTGTTTGTGCTGTTGAAGTGTTTGACCTAGTAAGTTGCGTATTAGTGCACCCTTCCAGGCTCTGAAGAAGGCGATTCTGCCGAAACGTCAGCTACGATTGTGTTGTATGTGTGTTATTGTATGGAAGTAAACGTATGCTGTTTAACAACCTCGCGATTGCTAAGAGAGAAAACGACGAATTCATAATCCAATGCCGAGGTTAATAGAAAGTCGATCCTGGGTTACCTTTTGGTACGGGTTGATTTTTGAGTTCATCATCTCGCGATATTTTTTTTTGAAATATTCGATGAAACGATGCAACATAGTGATTTTTTTGTGTTTATGGGATTAACATCACTATATCAACACCACAAGAGCGTGTGTTACGAAGTGGTTGGAAGCGCCATTGTAACACACGTGGAATTGATCCCTGCGCTCATTGCTCACCAAGCCTCCGGAGTCGACAAATTGGTATCAGACTTGTCTGGGAGGATAGCAGCACTGGCTTGATACATCGGTAGGCCACCGCGAGTCATTGTAAAGGCCAGATATGCATTCAATAACCTCCAACGATACTTAATGAAGTCGAATGCATGGCGCATCCCTCAGGGATTGATCAACGCCAAGAGTTTTACTCTTTCATCCTTTGAATCTCAACACCACCCTTTAATATTGATTAAAAAATATTCAACTCCACCAGAATTCTTTAAAACCATTAGAAATGTTTACGTTCCTTCCACAATGGTATTCACAATATCTTGGCGTTGTTTCAAGATTTTAGTGCTTTCTGTTTGTATTCTTTTAGGACAATTATTTGGTAAGAAGAACCCTGCGCTCTGCGGTTTGCTTTAAAAATAGCGCATTCTGACTAAGAGACGGTTAAAAGCACCATCTACGCAGAGGCAAAGAAGATTTTCGAAACTATAAAGTTCTGTAGGAACAAACGATTAAATGAGTGGAAAAAATGGATTAAGTTTAAGGGAAGGTAGGAATGGTAAAAAAAAAACTCAGCTATGAAATATTTATAGTGATACTTCTTAGTGAACAATTTAAAAAATTAGGCGAATTGATAGAATCGTAAGCCCTTGGCCGCTATTTTTCACAAAAAAAAATTGCTAGATTAATTTTTGTTGAACAAGACGGACTTCTTTAGCTCGTAATCCCCCTTAAGGATAGTATGGTGTCCATAGCAAACTGGGCCAAAGGACCAAATGGTCACTATTGCTCCCATATTAAGATCAGTGGATTTTTGAGCTTTTGTTTTAACCTGAATGGGTATACTCACTCGATAGCTCATTGAAAGCCATCCATACTGGAAGAGGTGAGATCAGAAAAGCAGCTCTGTACACTTCACGATTTGCAAAAACCCTTTTCTTGAAAAAGTTCATCGATCGATTATTTGAATAACAAAAAACTGTCGTTTCATTTTAGTCACTATGCTCATTGTATAGAACGTGGCACATGCAAGAAACACCGAAAGAGGCTCAAAATCTTTGCAAACTACTTCCACGTATCGACATCAATTCATTTGTATAATGGACTAAAGTAATAAAAATTAACTAGTAGCATTCATATCATTCATACCCATAGAACATAGTCTTTTCTGCATTATTCACAATCCCTAAAGCAGTCAGTGAAGAAACATTTTTAATGGTCAAAAGGGGCTCCCATAGCGTAGTGGTTAGAAGCACGCTGCGACACACATGGGATCGATTCCGCGCCGCAGGCTCAGCAAGCGTTGCATACCTCCGGGGTCCTGGGAAGGTAGCAGCCCTGACTAAATACATCGGTAGGCCATCACCGGTCATTGAATGGACTAGATATGCACATAAAATCACCTTTAGCAAGTCGAATGCATAGTGCATCCCTCGGAGATTCATCAACGCCAAGAGCTTTATCTTTTGCATCATTTATTGTCAAAAAAGCAGAAACTCCGCAACTTACGAGAAATTATTCGTGATTGGCTGGTCTTGACCGCGAAATACGGTAGCGCGGCGTTGTGGGTTAAAATTGGGGTAATATGTGGAAGCCAACCCATTTGTACGACGATGTCACTGGTCATCAGCAGAACATGTCTTACAGTTTGAATCTGTTACCAACATTCTTTGTTATTCAAAACAGTTCAAGTAAAGATGACTTTTGCATGTTAGTAAAATGTGCTCTTAGCGTTCATAATGGATGTTTTATTAGCAAAGGTGAACTGTAAGGGAATAAGCATGATATTTGAGTCCGGCCGGTAATAACTGGGTTTGTGGGTGACGGTATGATGAGGTAAGATGATGACTGAAACAACGACGAATCGTCCATATGACGTGTTTGAGATTTGTCGATGTAAATTAACGAACAATGAGATAACGACACGTTTCCTCTGTGCCTGAAATCACAGCACTATCGATTAGGTAGATCACGGGTTTATATCAGTCGCCAGAAATAAATAACAATCGCATTTATGCTAAGATATTCGCCAAACTTGGACTGCGAGCCAGATCGGACTACGACTACCATTTGCAGAGCTCTGATTTCTGATAGCAACGTTGGGTAGAAAACTAGTTGATAGAAAAGAAAAGCGAGGGCCGCAATGGAGCAGTGTGTATTAAGCGAGATCCCGGAAAGTGTAATCGTGATTCGGTCTGATCCAAGGTCCAACTTTTGCGAATATCTCAGCATCATTGTGGTTGTATTTCACATCACACCTTTCTATGGAAAGCTACAGTAGAAAATTGATGCTTGACATATGAATAATTATGTTTCAACTTTTTATTTATTGCCTTTTCTTTTTTCATGGCAAGGTGTGACATGAAGTACAAGCGGAAGGATGCTGAGATATGAGGCAAGCTCGGAATCTCAGCTGGGCTTCAAACCCGCGATTACCATACCTGGAAGCTCTCGTGCTAAAAATTCTACTATTTCATTACTTTAGTTTACTATAACTTGATTTAAATGGTGTATTTTATTTTTTTAAGTTTATTAGCACTAAAGCCAGCGCTTACAAAACGTGTCAAAAACTTCGTTTCATTTTTTTTTCTATTTTTAGTTTTTGAACACTGTTTCATAGCACCTTCAGCGGCTGCTGTCCGCTCGTTAGTACGTCCACCAGTCATTCTTATTCGCAGGCAAGTTTTCCATGAAAACTCGTCATAGCGATGCCGAACGCTTGAAGTGCACTCAGTGGATAACGAAAATCCATCGAGAAACATTCGTTTGAGATGCGACCGAATTGCATAACGATGTAGTCGGCTGTAATATGAGACCATTAAACTGTTGTTTCATTAAACTGTTGAGACCATTAAACTGTTGATAAGTGCTTTTTCATGTGCGAACGGTGAGAGAAGAGGGAGTGAACAAGTACATTTCTACTACTTGGCTTACGATATCATTTTGTCATATAGCCACTTTCTGAAAGCTTTATTCGAGTGTAAGAATGAAAGCCAGTTCTCGGTTGGTTTTTGCCGTGTGAATTTTATATACTCTGACTGTGTCTGTTTAACAATCTAAGGCACTCATCTGTTTCTGTGTAGAACAGACAATGAAGAAATCATCTACGTATCGAAGTAGAGTAAGGGTCGATGATCGGGAACTGGAGCTTCCACCTTAGACATGAAAGCGATGGCAAGGCTTGGCGCTAAACGCTGTCCCATGGCCCTCTAATTTGTACAAAATATTTTCCAGACCACTTGAAGATTGAACAACTAAGACACTGTTTTAACAGAGTCATTAGTAGCGCAATCGACAAGCCGTACATTCTCAGTTTCTTTTCGTGCTCTACGAGCAACTCGAGAATGACTTGCATTGCGAAGTCATTCGATACGTTGGTCTAAAGGGAAGTAACACCGAATGACTCCATTACATACGTGCTGTTTGGTTGTGCGCACCATACGTGGGCTGGAAATATTTGGTGAAGCTCTGCAACTCATCCCAAAGCATAAACTCCATCAAAACAAGACCCATGAATCAAGATGAAACGATTACGATATAAAATTTCGTGAAATTTTTTTGAGAAAATCGACGAAATGCATTAGAAACTTCTATCCTGCACCCTAATTGTAAATGGAAAGGGACTAGTCCCTATCTGCGATAACTCGTGGCAGCACCGTACTCTACCGACACATCAAAAGTTGAACAAGTGGGGATATGAAACTCACCCTCACCCACGAGACGCAATAGATCTCTCGGCTATTGATTATCACTTTTTGAACACGTCGACAAGTTCTTGTTTGATTGCGAAATGCTTTAAAAACGAGGCCGAAGACGGAATTGCCTTCAATGACTACAACATGTGCAGAAGTTCGCAATTTTATGAAGTCGGTTTAAGTACGCTTGTTGGCACAGGCGTATAAATTCTAATAACTGTCACTCGACTAATAAAGTTTATTCTAAGCTGGATATGCCACTTTAAAAATACGGGTTGGAGTCCGAATTTAATTTGTGAGAGACCAATTGTATTCTCTAACAGCTAGAATTGTGCGAAAGTGCTAATGAATAAGGGCCTACGAGCCTTTTTGTGGAGTCGAGTCATGATTTGAAAGAGGAACAGTAGTGTCTCATAAAGTAAACGGAAATAGATACACATATGAAAACTATAAAGCTCGCAACAAAGTGTAGAGCGCTTGGAACAAATTTACATGTCCAAACTTCACCTTATTAAAGAGAATTGATCTAATCATTATTGCATATATTAACTATTTCAATCCCATCTTTCAAGTAGTTCATTTATTATACCAAAATTTGCCACCTTTCCGGCCAGTAATGTTATAATTTTTTGTAACAGTTTTTCTTTACCACATTTATCAATTCTATCAGTCCTATCTTTTTCTAAGCTCAGATCTCCCTCGTAGAGGAACCACTCGCCGGTTAGTTGCGAGGAAACGTGGCGCAACCCCATGTGGCGGATAGGGAGATGATAATCATGGACCTAAAGCAACATCGCTTCCATGGGAAGGAAATGGATTCAAGGGACGAAGCCCCTACTTCTACTGCGCCGATTTGGCACACACCTTCCGTGTTTACGGGAACGTCTTTACCTCAGCCGAAACGCATGCGTGAGTAGGTGTGTTCTGGTTTTCGATAATATTCCACAAGCCAATTCGACCAAAACTCTGCAATGAAAAAGCAGACAAGTATGTTGGAAAAGGATAGAAGCTTCGTCCAGTTTACACTCTGGGAAACTGGCAAGCTACCCATGAGCACGCCAGCCCACACGTTCAGAACTGAGTAAGCCGCGTGGGTATTATCAAAAAGTTAACCACAGCAGAAGAAATGGGCCTGATTCCCCTGATCTCGAAAAAGCCTCCGATTCGGCAGAGTTTGGTAGGCGAATACGGATAAGGCACTAAAACCTCAAGGCCAATCTAATCTGCCTAAATCGTAAAGAAATGAGATGACGTTCTAGATATTCAAGCACACATTCATCGAGTCCCCGATAGAAGACTTCGTCATTATCGGCCTGGCCGAGACGACGCCACACAATGCCGTTTGTGACACCGGAGAAGAAATGTTCTTTGGAAAATGCAACAGTAAAGGAATAGGTAGCAATGGCGTTATCATCAACACGAGTTTGCCCATGAACATCGATTCATTCGAGCAATCCGAATCGGACGTTTGCGATTGAAGATTTGTTGGATCAACGCTGGCTTTGACAATCATAGTCGTTTACGCGCCAAGATCAAACTATGACGAAGAAGAAGTCGAAGCGTTTTACATGGACTTGGAGAAGTTCTACAGAGAAGACCATATGTTCCTCAAGGTCATCACTGGAGATTTTAAAGCTACGACTGGACCAAGAAGAAGGTCTGAAGAGTGACACATTAGGACCCACAGACTGGAATGGAACGAACAGGGTGAGCGGCTCTCTGAGAATATCATGACGACCAAGATCATCCATGGTAACACGCAATTCCGAAAGCCCCACCCTCAACGTTGGACGTGGGAGTCTCCCATTGGAGTGTACCATAAGATATACTCCACATCGTAGTAAACCAGAGGTTTTGCATTACCGATGTCGCTGTTGTCCTAAAATTTTACACGGGATGGGACCACAACTCTATCGCGCAAGATTCCGTTTTTCGCTAAAAGCAGAAAATGCGGCTAAATTTAAAAACAAAGTCCCAAAAGCACCATAAACTGGGACGCATCCAATTCAGAAGTCAGTTGTTGGGTAGATGCCATTCTGGATAACGCTGACGAGGAATACGATCAGCTTATTCAACATGATCACGTTAGCGTTGTGAAAGCTGAGAGTTCGAAAGTTACCAAGAAAAGTCTGTCTCCAGAAACACTCGAGCTCACACTCCAGCGTGGAATCGCACGAGCTGCACGCAACCGCGAACTGACGTCCAAACTTGCAAAACAATGTAAACATGCGATAAAACAAGATCTTAAAAAGAAAAGAGCAGCAGTAATGGTCGAAGCTACAGAGATTGGAAAAAGCATTCGCAAAATACATCGAAGCTTCGTTAATTACATGACCAAAATGATTGCACTCTCGACGTCCATACGGAACAGTTACAACGTCCAGAAAGGCAATGGAGAAAATCATTCACGAATACTATTCAAATCTCTTCGATAGCCAGGTCCACCTCCTGCCATATAAAATAAAGGAGGATGGATATGTTACATCACCGGCTCTCCTTCCCGAAACCCGACGTGCCATTCCGTCGGTGAAAAATCGCACAGCACCAGGTCCGGTCAGGGTAAGATCAGAACATTTGAAGAACTTTCCGCCAGTCTTCGTAAACACGCTGGCTCGGCTCTTCACACATTACCTTTTGAATGCAAGGTCAGGATTTCAGGATCAGGACTCAGTGGAGGACCAGCAAGACCGTATTGTTGTTCAAGAAGGGCGACCTACAGGATATAGGAAACTGCAGCTCAATTTACTTGCTGTCTGTCGTCTACAAACTCTCCACTCGAGGATTGACAGAGCACTGAACGAAGAGCAGCCATATGAGCAAGCAGTTTTGTAGAGGATTTAGTATAATGGACCACATCAACACGATAACGCGGCTCATTGAAGTATCGCGATGGTACAAAACACTGTTCTGTCCCACTTTCATCGATTTAAAGAAGGTCTTTGACCCAAATGAGATAGAAGCAGTCATGGAAGCCCTTGATAGTCAGGGAGTCACCACTCAGTACATAAAGGTTCTTCGTCAGCTGTACAAAAACTTCACAAGCAAGGTGTCTCCATTCAACAACGATATTGACATCGACCTCAGAAGAAGGGGTCAGGCAAGACGATACCATGTGGTGGGAATTATTTACCGCCACCCTCCAGATCGTCATGCGAACATTGGAATTGGATAATATGGGAGTGAAAATCGATGGTAGGCAGTTACACCATTTTTGATTTGCTGATGACATCGTCCTTATAACACCAAACATTATCCAAGCGGAACGTATGCTTGTCGGTTTTGATAAAGCCCATAGAAAGATTGGTCTTCGACTAAGTCCCATAAAAAACGATGTTCATGAGGAATGGATTGGCTTTGTATTCTCCATCCACGTTCAACGGAACGAATATCTTTGAATGCTCCAGTTATGTCTTTCTAGGTCGGAAAATCAACACTTTAAAACTTAGTTCCAGAATTTAGCAATAGTAAACGAGCGATTTTGGGAGCTTTCAAGAGCGTCGAGGATGTAACAAGGAGAACAAAGAACCTCTGACTCCGTGTCCATCTTTTTCACTTACCGGTCGCTTTTGCCCTAACGTATACGTTACAAACCTAGTCGTTGCCTAAATAGGACGAAAAATTACGCGTATTGAAAGCGCAGTTGAAAGGGCGATGCTATCCTGTGTCATACAAGTAAGGGAAGGGATCCGAAGCTCCGACCTACGTCGACGATCAAAAATCAAAGATCCCGTTCTGTACGCCAAACAGTCGAAGATAAGGTGGGCTAGATCCGTAATGTGTATGAACGGCAACCGATAGACGACAACCATTAGTAACTAGATTCCACTGGATGTGAAACGTATTGCAAGAAAACCGCTGGCCTGATGGTCAGAGTTGTTCATGAAAAGTCTAGAAGAAAGGTAAGATGTTCAATGAGTCTCTAGAGCAAGCAGGAGGCAGACTGCGATACTCTTACACACGACAGGAAGAAATGCAATATTTACTGGTATCCGTTCTAGTCAGTCGACGATCAACGGCGATGCAAGTGATGCAGGTGATTAACAATGAAAAGTTGTTAGGCAAGGTGATACATTCTCGCCGGAATCACACACCGCCGCCCCTTAGATTGCCATGCAAACCTTGCAAATGGATAGCAAATGTGTTGAAATCGATATTTAGAAGTCACCCATCTTCTTTTTGTTGATGAGACCGTTCCTGTAACACC
The DNA here is from genome assembly GCA_009735665.1 of Angiostrongylus cantonensis. Classification (NCBI taxonomy): domain Eukaryota; kingdom Metazoa; phylum Nematoda; class Chromadorea; order Rhabditida; family Metastrongylidae; genus Angiostrongylus; species Angiostrongylus cantonensis. The sequence goes on from MQTX01000057.1 coordinate 83,204, forward strand.
AGTCACTAGCAATGTGGAGCAAATACTTACCGACCTTAACGCTTGTGGAAAGATTGGGCTTCGACCAAATCTCACAAAACAGACGTTCGTGGGAAACGGATAGGTTTCATGTGCCACATTAATAGCCCACGGCACGAGTATCTGCTAATGTTCCAGCTACGTCTATCTAGGTCGGAAAATCAACATGGTGAACGACATAGCTCCAGATATGAGTAGAAGGAAAACTTCAACTGTAGAGGATAAGGTAAACCGGACACATTATGCGTATGAACGATAACCGATAGACAACAGCCGCTAGTGACTGGATTCCTCGGGATATCAAACATATTGCAGAAAAACCACCGATCCGATGGTCAAAGTTTTGCACGAAAAATCCAGAAAAGAGGCATAGTGCTCAAGGAGTCTTTTAAGCGAACAAAACCCACTTACTACTCTTGTTTGCAACAGGGAGAAATGGAAGCTTCGGTCGCATCCGCTTGAGTCGCATGACAACCAAGGGTTCGACAGGTGACGAGAGAATGCTGTCTTGCTTATCCTTCATTTTTAAGACTAGCTTTTTGAATGCTTTTGCGCAGCATTTTTATCACGGTAACATTCCTCGGGATCCTCTCACAACACGAGTGCAACAAGGATTTTTATCTCATAAGCGAACGACAACGAAAGAAACTCACGGTCACGGTCGTGGATGATCTGAAAGTTCTTTACTGAGGCTTGTGTTACTCGTCCATGGAAGTTGAGAACATACGATTGTGAATCTGCAATTATTTTTAGGTGGCATGAAAAGTAAAAAAATGATAGAAGGACAAATCGTTCTAAGTTGTCAAGGAGTTGACCACAATTCGATACCGTTCTTAGCATAATAGGAAGGACTGCACGGATATTCGGTCTACACAACCGTATGCGAAGGCTTACCTATGTGAAATCAGTGTTTTCTATCCTCCTAGACAAGTCTGGTGCTAATTTACCCACACTAGAGGGATGGGAGTCCTGATTTTTCTGGACAGTGAGATCGAAAGAGGAACTACAGATGTATTACATGGCTTCGGTAACTGCTGCGTTACAATGCCACGTCGACCACTAGTTCTTAAGAAGATACTAGCAAGATGTCGCAAATCGTGTCGGGCGCAATGCTTGGAGGCGCCACTGCGACACACACACAAGGAATCGATCCCCGCGTCTATGGTCCACCAAGCCTTCCATCTCTCCGGGGTCGGCAAATTGGTACCAGACTTCTCTGAGAGGATAGCAGCTCTGGCTTAATACATCGGTAGGCCACCGCGAGTCATTGTGAAAGCCAGATATGCATTCAATAACCTTCAACAGTACTTGATAAAGTCGAATGCATGGCTTATCCCTCAGGGATTGATCAACGCCGAGAGCTTTATCCTTTTATCGCAAATTATTCATTATTAAAGAAAGACGTATTAACGTTGACATATACCACGCATAGAGCTTCTTTTAATAAAAGCATCATGAAATGAATTTTTGAAAAACGTCTTAGCCAAGTAGTCGACCTTAGCGATTTTTTTCGCGAAGGCTGTCTTCAACTATTTGAAAGCGAAACACTTCCAAGATTTTTAGGTCGGCTTCTAATTTTTGTGCTTTAGTAATATAAATGTGACGAGACAGTGGCACGACACGGTAGGTAAAAATGACTTCAGAAGAGTGATTGTCTGAAAATTCATATCGTTGTACATTCCTTTGCAAATGGCTCATTTAAAATCTGAAAATTTTTCACATTTATTAAAATTTCTCATTTCTAAAATACTTTAAATTGTACAATATCTGAACCATTCGAAGAACTGAGATGCATTTCTGTATAATTATGGTAGGGCATAGTTACGAAGAGGAAAAACTGTGAAGAAAGTCTTGGATTGGTGTTACCTTCGTTCCAGACAGGACTTTTGTTTTGCATCACAATGATGTCTTCAGTTCGTCGTTGACGATACCTTTCGAGTAGAGTATCTTTCTGCTAAACACTTTTGCATCTGAGCAGTAACGTTAGAAGTTTCAATGACGAAAACTAGGCCCAACACTTACAGCAACCGGACGAATCGACTTTCGTTCATATGTGCTGACGTCGTAGATGCCCGGTATCAGAACGTGCATCTTACGTGGTCCTTTGAATCCAAGCACATTTGTTTCCTGAACGATGTTATTTCTGAGAAGCAAAAACGAAATAAGAATTCACATAGTTGAAGTTTCGTCATGGGCATACAAACAGTCGCATGTAACACAATGCTTAGAGGTGTCTCTGCAATACAGATAGCCTTTGGTTTGAACCTGCGTCCAGGTTAACCGAGCACCCCACCATTCGGGAGCAGCCAAATTGGTTCCATACTCCTAGTGGTCAGCAAGACCAACTTGCTACGTGGATATTTCTCGCACGTCATTGTATAATCGAAAAGGAGTCAAATACATGGTGAATTCCTATGGAATTGCTTAATACTCAACGTTCTCTCCTTTTACCTCTTTTGATTTGCTAAACTAACAACCAGCTAACCCTTTGTCGAGAAGATCATCATCCGTTGTTCAGATCGGAAAAAAATTAGTTGATCGACACAGTGAAATTTTTTAAAACGAAGGTCTCAATGAGGAATTCCAAAACCTTCTTCATAATATTGTTTATTATAAGTTAAAAATTACGATTATAACTACAGCCCCAGCTTAGTTGGGTTCGTTGCCGATTTGGGCTCTCCAGATCAATTCCGTTGACGGGTGATTGCTGATGGCACTGATCGATAGAACTAGCTGAGAGACAGGCGAATCCTGTTTATTGTTTTTAATAGCTAGGAAAAAAAAGTTGGAAATCGGCGAAATTTATACGAAAGTCGCACCACATGTTATGTGACATGAACTCACTTTAAGGTTTATTTACCGAGTCAATCAAAAAATTATTTTTCTAAATAAACATGGAATCAGACGTGCGTCGCCATAACAGAAAAAAAATATGAAGCGTTGAGCACTTATTAATCCTTGAGCGGTGCTCCATACATTGGACCTCATAAAGCATCCCTGAGGCGATGTTAAGTCAGCGTTTCTGTCCTCCCAGACTAATCTAGTATCAATTTTCTGATTCCAGTGGTAGAAGAGGTTTTGTGAGCTAAGAGTATGGAAGCGTATCGAACCAGAGACCTGCTGAGTGTATATTGGAGGCACCTCTAACCATTTCCCTACGCGCGACCCTAATAGGACACTCGAATTAAAAGCGTCACTGTACTTACATAAATGACAGCAGCTAATTCCTGTCTAATATTAGAAGTAATCGTTGACTTTCTTGGATTCGAACCACCGTCATATAGTGTGAACATTGTTCCAATCGCGTTTGACCTATATTGACTAGAATTTGCTACAGAACTTGTTCTTGTTGAGAAATCTATTAAAGTCTTAAGATTGTTCTCAATAATCGAAATCAGAGATGGCAGTCCTTATTACTATAGTTATACTGTTGCAAGTACAACTTCCATTTGACTAGTACTTTACGCCGTTTTTCCGTTAGACCAGCGAGCGTAGTGTGTACATAGGAGGTTAACTGCCTTAAAGCCCAGTATAGGCTAAGCCTATGTCCTAAACTATCGTCGTAAAGAAAAATACGATCATACATCGGTTAGTCATCTTCTGAATAATTTCCATAAAAGTCGAGCAGCTCCCGTAGTGAGAGCGCAAGGGAGCTCCATGGTTCAATCATCTCAATTCGTACCCAGGATCGACTTTCTATTAACCTCGGCATTGGATTATGAATTCGTCGTTTTCTCTCTTAGCAATCGCGAGGTTGTTAAACAGCATACGCTTACTTCCATACAATAACACACATACAACACAATCGTAGCTGACGTTTCGGCAGGATCGCCTTCTTCATAGCAGTTACATCATCTTCAGAGTATACAGCCATATGCGACTCTGAGCGGCTGTTCTTCCTCGGTGGAGGACAGATGAAAAAAGCGATTTGTTAAGGCTGTTTAACAACCTCGCGATTGCTCAAAGAGAAAACGACGAATTCATGTCTCAATTCGTCTCGAGAGTCAGTCATCAAATTACCAGTGAAGGGAAGGATTCAATGAAACCTGCATGATTTGTTAAGGCAAGTCATTCGAGAATCCTGAAAGGGTTTTCCAAATAGTTCTCGATAATGTTAAAAAGAAGAAACTCTCATTTTCTCTTTTTATTGATCACAGCGTCGCTAATCATTTAGCTTTATATTGCTTTATAGAAAGAAATATACAAAAATCATAGAGGAAGCAAAGTGGGTAAATCCAGTTCTGCACACATACCTTACTTTGCCCACAAATGCTGTTCCTTCCCGTTTCAGATCGGTAGCATCAGTTGAGATCAAGTAGTTTGCAGTGGTGCTTTTTTTTCGTCGACGTGCAGCCAAAAGGAAAATCTAAAAGTGCCGTGCAAAGTTGACATGACGATCAAAAGAACGGAGTGGATCTCAGTACCGATGCTTTTGAAATCATAGAAAAGGCGCTCTTGTCCACTATTAGCTCCTAGAATGAGCTTTTGTCGTTTGTTCTTAATCAAAAAGTGTTTCTTCAATGACCCTATCCTTCTTTGGGGACATTTAGGGCTTGGGGGACCAATTTCGGTTCAATTTGAGGTCCTTGGGACCGCACTCTTTGGCTCACGCATCACTATAAAAATAATCTCAAAGATCTCAAATTGAACCGAAGTTGGTCCCCCAAGCACTAAGTGTTTCTTCAGTTTTCCAAAGATATTAATGTGTAAAAAAAACACAATTTGAATTTTGCTTGCTACAACTATTAACTGGTTCTTTTTTCAAGTGAACCTTATGAAAGGAGAATTAACACTTTTGAGTTGACAATTTTCAGGCATCATCTTTACCGTCTTCTGATCCCTAGAAGATCCGAAGAAGTATCTGTGATAGCGAAAAAAACGGAACGCCCCCACAAGGCAAATCGGGTTGCTCAAACTTATTCAAACCACTTATTTAACACTACATTAGTGTCGCTATCTTTCACACTGGGTCCTTTCTACCATTGGGATCCTATGAAGAGAAAATCGGTTAGAGGTTATCAAATCACATACTGCATAGGACGTCTTTGGGATTGTACCGTAGCAGCACCTTCACAAAATGCTATGAAGAATTTTGCTTGCCCTACACATAAAGCATTCGAGGTTCTATAAGATACTTCTGAATCCATAGATCGGCACTGTTTTTTCCGAAACGAAGAATGTTTAAAATCTATCAGTTATGGCTCACATCGACTAAGAAGATGTTGTTTCACTTCGCCTAGCCGTCGTTTGCCTTTAGCTTTTTCCTAAAAAGTAATTCAAGCCTCGTAGGAATGAGAGCGCCTTTTTTTTTTTGATGGCCATATGAAGAGAAAACGTAAAGATTGATGAATGTGCTGGAATCCGTACATCTGGTGAAGAACATGAACATTTTCTGCAAAATTTAGAACCGAATTGTATTCCGCGAAAGGTTTTCTGCACAAGTTTTTACCAGGCTGGAATGGTCACCTTTTTACTGAACTCTTCAAACGTGTGACATTAAGTACGAAAATAGAAAGTTCGTCACCTTTTTCTTATCCTCGCGCTCAAGGTGTAGATAGTATGTGGGATACATGCCTTTATCTACTCCTCGTTTATCCCTCGTTATTGAGCACTTGTACACCACGTTTCGTTTACCAGGAGCTTCAACGAATCTGTAATGAAGTGTGGAATCTGTCGTGAAGTAAAGTAATTGTAGTTCTGACGAAACTTCGTCTAATTTGCTATTTCATTTGAAAAACGAATTACCCTCGTATGAGGGAGATCCGTGGACAGGGAAGAATGCATCCACAAATCACACAGCCCTTTATGCATCTGCATAAAAGAACACCTAGATGGCAAACGTAAAGCAAGACAAGGCACGCCACTAGGCACGCATAGGATACAAAAGAATAGCAGAGACCATTTTGATATAAAATCTCCTGGGATCACACGTGATCTCGCCCCTCACCTTCGTGTCGATCGTTGATTGGGGGTGCTGCAGTCGTCAGCCATATGCGACTCTGAGCGGCTGTTCTTCCTCGGTGGAAGACAGATGAAAAAAGCGATGGGTTTTTTCGAGAAGCCGTAGATCTTGTAATTACCGCTCAGATTTTCATCTTTCTGTTTGTGCTGTTGAAGTGTTTCACCTAGTAAGTTGCTTATTGGTGTACCCTTCGAGGCTCTGAAGAAGGCGATTCTGCCGAAACGTCAGCTACGATTGTGTTGTATGTGTGTTATTGTATGGAAGTAAGCGTATGCTGTTTAACAACCTCGCGACTGCTGAGAGAGAAAACGACGAAATTAGATTTATCAGAGATGAAAAGCGGTTGAAACGATGTTTTCCAGTAGGGGTTGATTAATGTCACTTCGTTAAACGAAGGTCACTTATTAATGTGGAAGGAACTGTTTGCCGTACTAGAAGCTCATCAGTGGCATTCTAGTTTTGACTAATTGAGCAATATAAGAGGAACTGATTCTTATTGCAAGTCGTGCGTTACAGCCTTCGTTTCGTAAACAATGAGTTATAAAGTTGTTGGACTTCGAGGAAGCTAAGAAACTGTTAACAGTTGTCGGGTTTTTCTTCACAGACGTCCACTAGTTAACTTGTTTATTGATTTAGAAAATTAAAACACATCTGTATTTACTTGTCTTAAACCTAACCCGAAGAAGTTCTACCAACTTCGTTATTTTAACGGATTCACTGTCATGAAAACCATTCGTGCAGGCTTCAACATGAGTTCCATTAAACAGGGTAATTTAATGGTGGGAAAAGATTTTATCTTCGTCTATTCTCAGAAGAACTTCACTTGCTTTTCAAATTCTCATCTAATTGGCAATTTGACCAAGTTACGACCAGGGCTGTGGTTGTTGGCATCGTTTAACTCTTGACCGAAACTCAGATTCAAAGATTGTCCTAGAGATAAATACTGGCTCTACATTGTTTTTCACCTCTTGGAAACGCATTAACAGTAAACCATGGCGAGAAGAAGAAAATTCTAAGAAAACGAAGTCACATGCAATTTTACAACGGAAAACCATCGAATGAAATCACAAGAATCGCTATTGAGGTATTTTTTTAAAAACTATACTGGTAAACCTACTTCTCTAAGTTTGCAGTGATTTCATCGTAGGCAGGTGATTCCTCAGATGGAAGAGTGTGTTCTTCAACGTCAGATTTGTCTTCCACGTTTTTCGATGTATCAGACGCTGAAGGACAAGAAGATGAGATCAGTTTGATAGTTTGTGGTAAGAGATGAATTCTCTCTTGATTTGATTAATGAACGAAGCTTATGTTCTTTTGGACTGCCTTTTTCCATTAGAGTACTGTAAGCGGTTCTTCGACTAAACTGGTCATTCAGATGATGAGTTTTCGAAAAAAAAAAATTGTAGGAAACGCTAGCCTCAAATCAGTGAAAATCGTACTGTGACTGTTTTGTACCATTTTTTCCTTTGTTTTCCACTATTTGAAACTACTTTTTCAACTACCACTGGTAGCCTCTTTCAAACATCTTGTACAAACGAAGGGATGATAGATGTATAATTTAGTCCGCAACGTATATTTTTGGAGGATCAAGGAAATATTACACATAGATCATGGGATGGGCAGTCTGTTCTTTCGGCCACGAAGAAAAAACACCGTGCATCGTCTACATATCTAAGCTACAAATTGTTTTGTCATCTGCTACACAGACGAGGAGTTAGGAGGATGTTACAAGTACTTCGAAACCGGCTTTCTTTGAACCTCGGTGTGCTTAATCAATATGTATTCGTTTTTTGATGAGCTTACACGAGGTTGACAATAATATTTATTATCGGCTAACATTTCGACGTCTTCATCCTCATCAGAGCCGATGGTCCGAGTCGGTGGTCCACGCTTGTTATTCGTCTCGATGTGGCGGTTTCGCCTTCGTGTCGAGTCAGGTCTTCTTCAGCGGTCAGTCTCCTCGAATGAGGTACACTCATTCAGTGATGCCCTTTTATACACGATGCTGATGGTGAATATAATGATAATGTCCGTTGATAACTACTTGTTTTTCTTCCGAACATATATCATCGCGCACATCGTGCAGAAGTCGGTGTTGTTATTAGCTAGCATGAAGCCGACAATATAGCTGTTAGCCGATAATAAATATTATTGTCAACCTCGTGTAAGCTCATCAAAAAACGAATACATATTGTTGCTACAAGTGTTGAGTGCAAGTCATATTACATAGGATTCCTGCCCACTTTGATACTTGGACAGCCCGTCCACACCGGTTTTGCGGGCCCCAGCACATTCTCGATTATTCGGAGTTTTGCTGGTTTTTGTGTTTTTTTGGAGTGCCGAAGTAAGCCTGGTTAAAGTCTATTCTAGGTCGCCACCAGCACAACCTGTCGGCGCCATTGTGGATCAGACGGAGTTTTGACACCATGTAGCTAGTTTTATGCCGGGACTGTGGTGAATCCTGGTATTGGTTTATTCTTAGCTAGAATTCATTGTGGGAACGCCGGACTCCTCAACTTAGGAGATCCTGCCGGGAGAAAATTTTTTCACTGTACATCGCAGTCCAACACCCAGGAACACATCCCAACCACGATGAGGCGCTGAAGCGTTGGAAGGACACAGGATTCACTAAATAAAAATTACGTAGCTGTTTCCGAAGACGGTTGTGTAACAACATGATGCTAGGAATTAACAGAGAAAGCGTGGCTGTTCACTACCATTTTATCTAATTTTAAAAGCCAAGAATGCACCTGGAAAAAGTACATTTGAACGGTTACCAATTGGATGTGCAAAAGAAGAGAAAAGAGAAAACATCACGTTGCCTAATATAGCAAATGACTATTGCCAATCACTATAATTCAGTAGACACTCAGACTGTGTTTAAAATGAACACTGGACTTCAAAATTATCATTCAAGTTCAAGTAAGATCTTGATCAAATTGGCATTCACATTTACTGAGCTAAGCTTCGCTACTAAAAAATGGTACATGAAAAGGACTCTTCTAGAAAGCTCGATAGCAGTAGTTGAACTAGCATCGAATGCTCAACCACGGCAATTAGATGATAGCTAGCTCTATGCCACCGTCTTTGTGCACCACAGCTTCGCAAAAAACGCTTTGGTGCTAAAGAAGAGATATACTAATAGAGGGAAACCATAAACTTGAACAAACCAGTGGGTGTATGTTGAATGACAATACATAACGGTGATCGTGTTGACGTCAGCTCATGGTCACTCTCGAGAAATCAAAATTCTCTGCTCGAAAACTCTCGGAATTTTTTGGATCTACTTTATAAACCAAAAGACAAGTTACAAAAATATGATCGTCAAAATAATAAACGTTTTTCTTCATATTAAAGGTTGGTTATTCAACTTCAGAGAGGCAAATTCTACACAATTTGTAAAATCCATTAGGATGGTTTTACTTCTAAGGAAGTGGGTGACAGCGAGAAAACTTCGAATTTCTTACAACGTAGTGGTTGGTGCAGGTGAATGAATTCATTTTCATTTATATTTCATTGATCTAAACCAGTGAAAAAATGGGGAGGAGAGGGGCAGCACAGTGATTAGTGATGCAATCCATGAGAAAACTAGGTTCTGATTCGTTCCTCCTACCAATAATCTTCCCATTTCACATGGGAGTGCTCCAGTTCGGCTATCCCAAAAATTACAAGGAGAAGCGACTTGACCAGTGGACAATGAATACGAGGAAAACGAAGAGAGTGCAAGAAGTGCTGAGATCTGCACAGTAGATATATTGAGGGGTAACGTGAAATAAAATGAAATTTAATGAGAATACAACCACAACGTTGCTGAGATATTTGCAAAACTCTGGACCGCAGGTGTCTGCGGTGGAGGACGACCGCGCTATTGTCCTTTCCGGGGAGTAACGCGTTCACCACCACAACATGCGGGTCATTCGTTTTACCTGTCTCTCAGCCAGTTCTATCGATCTTTTTGCCGTCAGCAATCACCCGTCTATGGGATTGATGTCGATGTGGGCTCCCCAGCTTAATCCCGTAGACGGGTGATTGCTGATGGCAAAAAGATCGATAGAACTAGCTGAGAGACAGGCGAAACGAAAGACCCGTACGGTATAGTGGTGAACTAGTTACACCCCGGAAAGGACAATAGCGCGTTCGTTCCCCACTATAGACACCTGCGGCCCAGAGTTTTGCAAATATCTCAGCAACGTTGTGGTTGTATTTCGCTTAATAACCTGCCGTGAAAATTGTAGTAAGCAAAAAATAAAAGCTAAAGCATTTTAAAGAGAATATTTAACAGATGAGGCTCTATCTCTAATATGACGTTGTTTCCAGGTTGTAAAGAAATCTAAATCGATCGAAACGTTAGCCACTGTGAAATGCGTTTTGTACTAGCAATCTAGTGTCATTTCATCCAGAATATCGTATCTTAATAACGCCGATGTTCTCAGAAAGTCGCCCCTGAGCACAGTAATCTGTATCTTCCATAATATTTATTTTCGCTTATTTTTATAAATTTTTCCACTTTTCTGTTTTTGGCCGAGATGGAATATCCGAAATCCTTATTTAAGCACAATTCGCAATTGGATGCAGTGGTGCACTTTCTAAAAAAAAAAGGAGAGACATACAGACAAGTTCCTCTTCGTCGCTAGCGACACGAGACGATAAACCTGATCTTTCCATTCTTTCGCTCAGATATTTCACGGGCGAGTCGTTGATGGTGCTCAAAAAAAGCGATAATGATTGAAGGAATATAACTCAAGAGAAGAATAGTAACTAGACAGGGTCCAGTTAAATTTGAAGCCTTCATTTAATAAAATTCTGTTCTTTTGCTTTATTAGAAAATCGAGCTGTCTCTTGAGAAGTTAATATAAAATAGTGTGAAATATTGTGATGTGATTTATTGTTACGGGATTTCTGAAAATGTGCAATAATCTTCATTCAGCCAGACAGAGACGACCTTAAGATATAGTAAAGAGGAGAAAACGAGGTATTGCAAAACTCCCATGAGAGCCCACTCCAACCTTGGTAGGTCTTTACTGGTTGTGGCAGGTGTTGAAGATCTATCAGGTGCCGTTGTTTCGTAGCCTGCTCCAGCACCGACCAGCGTTGATGCAGTAGAATCAGGATCAGCACATGCTGATAATGGACCATCGTAACAGGCTGATGAAGAGAATCCGAATCTGAAATACAAGAATCCGTTGCCCGGTGATCATTTTGGCAAACATTCTCACCTTTCTTATTCGAAATCATCGAAGTATCTATTTTCCTATGCTGCTAAAATATCCATTTGTCAATTTTGTGATCATCAAAAATATAGTGCTGGTTCGATTTCTCTCTCGACTCATGAGACCTCTCAACCATGAAGAGTTGAGAAATTGTTACCGGAGGTGTCCGAGAAAAGGTTAATTTTTGAAACTTAAGTGGAAATGCCACAGGTCTAGCTCACGTGAAGGATCTCGAGCTGATTAGTCGCGAGGCAACGTGGCGCATCCCCAGGTGGCGGATAGGGGCTAATCGTGGACCAAAGGCGACCTTTGCTTTCCTCAGATGCAGGTGGATCCAGGGCATGCACTCCCTGTTTTTGCTGCGCCGACTAGTCTCATCCGTTCTGTACTTGCAAGGCGTATTCATGCGTGCGTGTGGGTGTGTTCTTGCTTATGCGGATTGTATTCCACGAGTCAATTCAGCCAAAAGCATGCAATAAAGTGATAGAGAAGTATATGGGAGGCGGTTAGGAGTCGCCTCCAACAAATAAGCTCCATGTCCACTCTGGAAGACCCTGGAAAGCTACCAGTGAGTATACCCAGCCCCAGCCTACATTTAGAGCCCGCAAGCTATACGTGGGTATCAAAATGATAAACACAGCAAAAAAAAAACGGGCCTCACTCCTCTGGCTCCGAAAGAGCGCCACTTGCCCAGCGTTGGGTAGTACGAATACGGAGAGGCTGCTAAAATCTCAAGGCCAACGGAAGCTGCCTGGATTACAAAAAACTACAGTGACGATCTGTGCCTGCAATGCACCTACACTTGTATCCGAGTCTTCGATAGAAGACCTGCTCATGCAAACAAGAATGATAAGGTACGACGTCATCGGCCTGGCCGAGACGAGACGACGCCACCCATTCAACGCTGTCTATGGCACTGGAGAAGAGCTGTTCCGCGGAACATGCGACAGTAGAAGCGTAGGCGGTGTCGGCGTTCTCGTCAACACGAGTTTGTCCATGAACATCGATTCATTCGAACAGCTTACAACCCGAATCGGACGTTTACGATTAAAAAGATGTGGATCAATACCGGCTTTGACAATCTTCGTCGTTTACGCGCCAGCATCAAACTATGACGAAGAAAAAGTCGAAGCGTTCTACATGGACTTGGAGAGGTTCTACAGAGAAGACCATACATTCTTCAAGGTCATCATTGGAGATTTCAATGCCAAGATCGGACCAAGAAGATCGTCTGAGGAACGTCACATTGGGACCCACGGATTAGAATGGAACGAACAGGGTGGGCGGCTCTCTGAGTTTATCAATGGCGACCAAGACCATCCATGGTAACTCCCAATTCCAGAAGCCTCACCGTCAACGATGGACGTGGGAATCTCTCAATGGAGAGTACCATAAGATATATTCCACATCGTAGTAAACCAAAGGTTTCGCTTTACCGATGTCGCTGTTGTTCTAAAATTCTACACGGGACCAGACCATTGCTTCCTTCGTGCATGATTCTTTCTCGCTAAAAGGGGAAAAAGCGGCTAAATTCGAAAACCAAAGTCTCTGAGCCACCACATACTGGGACTTATTAAATTCATTAGTCGACTGTTGGGAAGATGCCATTGTCGATAACTTTGATCCGAAATACGACCGGTTTATTCAACGTTTTAACGTTAGCACTATGAAAGCTCAGAGCTTGAAAGACGTTTGCAGAAACATTTGAGCTGATACACCAGCGTAGAATCGCACGAGCTGCAGGCAACCGCGAACTAGCGTTCGAACTGGCAAAACAATGCAGACAGGCAATAAAAGAAGATTTTAAACAGAGAACAGCAGCAGTATTGTTCAAAGATACAGGGGCTGGAAAAAGCATTCGCAAAGTCCACCGAAGCTTTCTCAATTACACAACAGAGATGATTGCACACCGATGCCCCGACAGAACAGTTACAGCGTCCAGAAAGGCAGTGGAAAAAATTATTCACGACTGCTACTCAGATCTTTTCGATAGCCACATCCACCTTTTGACATATGAAATAGAAAAGAACGGATATGCTGTACCACCAGTTCTCCGTTCCAAAATCCGACATGCCATTTCGTAGGTCAAGAATCGAACAGTACCAGGTCCGGAGAGGGTAAGATCAGAACACCTGAAAAACCTTACGCCAGTCCTCATAAACACACTAGCTTGACTCTTCACGCATTACCTTCCTGTCTGAATGTAAGGTGCCTACTCAGAGAAAAACCAGCATGACAGTGCTAGTGTTCAAGAAGGGTGGCCTCCACGATATCGGCAATTATCGCCCAATCTGCTTTCTGTCTGTCGACTACAAAGTTTTCATTTGAGCCATCCTAAACAGGATTAACAGAACGCTAAACGAAAACAGTCATGTGAGCAAGCAGAGTTTCGAAAAGGATTTAGTAGGGTGGACCACATCAACATGATAATAAGTCTCATTGAAGTATCGTGAGAGTACAAAAGACCGCTCTGTCTCACTTTCATCGACTTAAAAAAGGCCTTTGACTCAACTGAGATAGAAGCAGTCATGGAAGCCCTTGGTAGTCAAGGAGTCCCTACTCAGTACATAAATATTCTTCTTGAGCTGTACAGAAATTTCACAGCCAAGGTATCACCATTTTACAACAATATTAACAGAGACGTCAAAAGAGGAGTTAGGCAAGGCGATACAATCTCGCCAAAATTATTTACCGCCACCCTCCAGAACGTCATGCGAACATTGGAATGGAATAATATGAGACTGAAAATCGATGGTTGGCAGATACATCTCCTTCGCTTTGCTGTTGATAACGTCCTTGTAACACTAGACATTAGCCAAGCGGAACGTATGCTTGCAGACTTTGATAAAGCCTGTGAAAAAAATTGGTCCTCTAAGTCTCACGAAAATGATGTTCGTGAGGAACGGACTGGCTACGCATGCTCCATTCACGCTCAGCGGAACGAATACCTCCGAATGCTCCAGTTATGTCTATCTTGGTCGGCAAATCAATATGGTAAACGACTTAGCTCCAGAGCTGAGCAGAAGGAAACGAGCGGCTTGGAGAGCTTTCAAGAGCATCGAGGATATAGTGAAGAGAACAAAGAACACTGGACTCCGTGCCCACTTTTCGACTCAACGGTTTTTCCTGCGCTAGCGTATGCTTCACAAACCAGGTCGCTGCGTAAGCAGGATGGAAGATCACTTAGCGTTATTGAACGCGCAGTCGAAAGGGCGATGCTCTAGGAGTATCTCGCTTCACACAAATAACGGAATGGTTCCGAAGCTCCGAGCTACGTCAATGACCAAAAATCAAAGATGCCTTTCTGTACGCCAAACAGTCGGAGATAAGGTGGGCTGGACACGGGATGCGTATGAATGACAACCGATGGACAATTGCGGTTAGTGACTGGATTCCTCAGGATGTAAAACGTACTGCAGGAAAACCACCGATGCGATGGTCAGAGTTTTTCGCGAAGAGCCTAAAAGAAAGATGTAATGCTCGATGAGTTCCTGGAGCGACCAGAACCCACTCGGCCGCTCTTGCACGCGACATGTTGAAATGGAAGATTTGTTGGCGCCTGCTCGAATCACTCGGCGATCAATGGGACTACAGGTGACATAGGTGAGGTGGGAATGCTCTAGTTCTGCTATCTCCGGATTTCAAGAACAATAAAACCGATTAAAATTTGATGAAATCCGTGATAAAAAAATCTTCAAGGAGCTCCGTTGTCACAGAAACACCTCCGTGGATAATGGAAGGGAGAAAACGAATCGAAGGCGAGAAGTTTTCACATCCGCACGGCAGATGTGAAAGAGGGGTCGTACGAAAATTTCCGACAATATATCACTTGATATTTTTTTTATGTTGTATATTCAACTGAGATTAGTTGGTTTTCGTTTCAACCATTACAGATATTGACAACGATTCCGATCATGGTGAGTTTCACATACCCACGTGTTGGGTCCATGGAGTTCATGCCAGCGCATGGCATCTGATTGCAACGAATCGTCGCCGATGTAATTCGCTTTTGTCGTTGTTTCTCCTCGAGAATCTTTCGCTGAACAACATTCATTATTTAAGTAATATGAAGGATAAAGGATAAATTTCTCGGCGTTGATCAATCTCTGAGGGATGCGCCATGCATTCGACTTCATTAAGTACCGTTGGAGGTGATTGAATGCATATCTGGCCTTTACAGTGACTCGCGGTGGCCTACCGATGTATCGACCCAATGCTGCTATCCTCCCAGACAATTCTGGTGCCAATTTGCCGACCCCGGAGGGATAGAAGGCTTGGTGGGCCATGGGCGCAGGAATCGATTCCACGTGCGTGTCGCAGTGGCGCCTCCAACCACTGCGCCACACGCGTCCTCATTTAATTAAGTATTGTATTGTAGTATTTAAGTAATATATTGTTTTTAGTTGCATCTCACCTGTCTTTGTAAATTTTGAGCTACCCAATCTGTAGTTCCGTCCATCATTTCACAGGAAGAAATGGATCTAACTCTAAAGTCGCGGAAAAGTCTGAAATGATTCATTCAACTTATTGTCAGTATCACATTATGAATCTGCTCTAATGCGCAAAGGTTATTAATAGTTACAAAAAAGGTGCTGGCTTTTTTGAACGTGCAAGGAACTGTGATGGGATCGCTTTCATAGATGCATTCATGAATTCAGCGCTTTTAAATACTACATCATTATTTTGTTAAATTCAAGTTTTCATTCACTTTCCTCTTTAAGTAAAAATTTTTTCAACGAAATGCTAATAAGTAAAGAGCTGGTGGCTAGAACTCATATGTCGGTGAAAATGTTCACCGATGAAGGATAGAATGTTCCATGAAAAGACGTATGCTACCGTAATTTATAAATCTCCATCTACATTCTTGGTGAAGGCAGTCATCCCCCACGTAGCTTTTATGTAAACGTGCATATCGTTGAGCGAACGGTACCATGAAGGTTTCTATTGATTTCTTCAAATGTTGTAAAAGGACAAAGAATAAAGCTCTGGGCGTTGATCAATCCCTGAGGGATACGCCATGCATTCAATTTCATTAAGGATTGCTGGAGATGACTGCATACATATCTGGCCTTTACAATGACTCGCGGTGGCCTAGTGATGTATCGAGCTAGTGCCGCTATCCTCCCAGACAAGCTTTGTACCAATTTGCCGACACCGGAAGGATCGATGGCTTGGAGAGCCTTGGGCGCGAGGATCAATCCCATGTGTGTTGCAGGGTGCCTCTTACGAGTTCGCTACACGCGTCGTCAAATAGGATATTGTATAGCAAATTTAAGTGGCATGCGCAAGTGCCGCATAAGCGGTTGATACATTTAATTTGCTTTCTAAGATATAATGGATTCAAAGGATGGGACAGCAGCAGCTGCTACTCTGGATTGACCTCCAAATACATTTAATCGCATCAATGCATGTTACCTCTGTTAGCTACCTATGGTTTCCTTCTAGCCAAAAAAAGACAATAATAGAAGTAGACCGCATTTTACGCCAATGGCCACGTTCTTCATACTCTTTAGATGCACAAGAGAGTATAATGGAAAAGTAACTGATAGTTGGAGTCTCTCAGTGATTAACACGACAGCAGGTAATGCAGGTTATTTAATCACATGTGCGCTACCTTTTTGATTTATTAACCATATGTGTCCTGTCTTGATATACTGCCACGATACTACCACTTTTGCTACTCGGTTAGTAGTCTCGTAACCGTCATTGAAAAAAGTCTTCAAATTTTCTTAGGATTTCGCGTAATCTTTGAGCACTTTGTATTCTTAATACATGTCGTTAAAAGCCAGTCTAATTGATTCTTTCGAGAGAACTGGGATAGCTCTACTGGAACCTTTCCATATATTCATCACAAACAGGTGGTGGGCACTGTTTGTCGAATAGAACGAATTTCTCCCAGGCGGCCCTAGTACCAATTTACCGACTGGATGGAAAGGCGTGTTTGGCTAGGCGAGTCTCAAATCAGCATGCACACGTTCATGGGACAGCATTTTTTTTAACACTGCACTATGCAAGCAGCTTTTCACGACAAAGGGATAGAGCATTCAAAATTGATCAATCTTTGGAGGACGCGTCACCGCATTCCATTTATCAAACGTCCTTAGAGGTGATTTAATGTATATCTAGCCAATGACCGGCGGTGTCCTGCCGATCGATGAAGTTAGTGCTACTATCTCACAAGACAAGTCTTGTAACAATTTGTCGACTCCGGAATGATGAAAAGCTTTATAGGACCAAGACGCAGGATTGAACCAAAGACTACGTATTTCTCACAAGCGACCTCTATGTATTACGCTACAAGTACCAAGTCTACCTGCCGTATTTTTCACTGAATATGTCATTTTTCGCAATTAATTCATCGGTCTTTCAGTGTTATATATACTTCTTATAAGGTCACAATATACGGATAAGTGTCATTTCATTAAAGCCAAATCGACTAATTTCACGGAATCTGGATGATCACCATGAAAGCTTTCCTACTGTTACGACCCTAGGTCACAGTGTGTGGCGACTAGACAACATTCATAATGTTGTCAAATAGTGCATAAAAATTAGCGTAAACGATGCCAATGGTTCGTGGTGCATTACTTCTAACCAACCAAAATGTTTGAGACTATCCATTTTTAAGATATTTATAGAACTTAGATGACAAGCCCGGTTCAAACCTGCAGTTATTCTTTCCGGATCTCAGGCGTTGCCCATTGCACCACTTAAGCCTTCCCTTTGCCTTTCTCTAACACTAAGGTGTTGAGTTACATGTACGATTAAAAATAACATTACAAGTATATGAATGCGATTAGCACCAACTCATAATACCATGCGATTGAGTGACGGTAAGATAAAACAAGTCAATCTAGAACCAAAAATTTAACCACTAAAAAGCTCATTAAAAAATTGTATTGATTCAAAGTGCCCAAACACACCACACTGGTTCTACCACACTATCTGTAGTTTCAAGACAAACTAGGTTAAGTATTCCAAACCACACTAGAGTTATTGCAGCGAAACGAATAATCACTCGCTTGGATCCAATTAGTCCTTGAGACGAGACGAGAGACGAGAGACGAAGTAGTAGATTTTAAAAGAAATTAGCTAAGATTGCGAAACTTTTATGTTTCATGAACATCTAGTTGAAGTAATTTTGTAAACGAAGTCCAAAACCAAAGCACTATTTTTAAGCTCTGGATTTGAATTCGGAATGTTAATCACAGAAATCATCCATTATGCATCAAAGAGTTATCTAGTCTGATCTGATCCAACCTAACCTGACATCACCATCGTGATCACCTCTAACATCAACACCACTGTTGCCAGAGGCACTTTAAACGTCAGAGGAAATAAGTGGTTATCGTGCCAGGACCCATACAACCCATAAAGATGGGCCGTTCCAATATCCGGTTTACTACGAGCGATGGTGAATATTACTAAAAATTTATCTTTCTTATTAGCAATATGTTTTGCCAAAAGGATTTATCCGGTTGCAATGGCACGTCTTGTATTGTTTGCTACAGAGTTATTGATTTGTGATAAACGTAGTTATAATGTGGAATTAATATAGGATATTCCGTCAATTTCTTTAAGTTTCAGCTTGCTTTGCAACCATACTACCCCACGAACCGAAAGACTTTCGCTTCCGGGAAGCTCCTAGACAAGGCAGTACTTAAAATTTCAAGACGAAATCCTAGATAATTAGAAGCAGTTCAAGAAGATGTCCAATTATTGCTGACTTGTAGCTGAAAATGGACTTAATACCAGAAATATTTTGAAAACAGTAGGAATACCGGAATAGAATAGGGCAAATTTCGAAATACAAACTTAGAAGACGATCAAAATGATTTAAGCTTCACAATGAACGTTACCACCGGCAATTGTCGGTTACCACGGCAACAGATGCTGTTAGCGTTCCCTGGAACGTCTCTCGCTCTGCGCTAATCCTTTCCTATCTAGACTAATTTCTCTATCTTAACAGTATTACCTTTAGCGTCTTCGTGACTTCAGATGTTTCAATGAAGTACGATACTTTATCGGTCGCTACAGTAACACAGGTCTTCAGAACTTTATAAGTTTCTGAAAAAGACATTGCTCTATCTCATTGATCGTGTATGCAATGTTCATACGGTGCCTATAGAATTTGAATATTCTTGATAGTAAAGCTTTTTAACGCGTGATTATCAACTCGATTTTTTAAAATTTTCAAGGAGCAGCTGCAGTTGCACACATAGGAAGTGTATTGTGGAACACTACCATGTCATGTGGGGCGAAATCACGCTAGTTAATTTGCTGTTCGAAAGATGAGTCTTGAAACAATAAAGCTGGACAAATATGTGTATGTCATGGAATTCAGTAGATCGGAATACCATCGTGGTAAAGCGAGAGAGCTTTTCTTTTGGACTTTCCGATTCCAACAATCTCTAGTGCAATTGGTAGAATTCACTACGAGCTGGGACGTGTCGCTGTAAAATTGAATGCTGCCATTATATTCGCATCATATTGCTTTTGTAGAGGTCAAAACGTCATACACAAAGATACTCATGGAAACATAAACGAAGCTCTTTCTTTCAACCCTCCCCAGAATGTTGCTAGCTCTCACAGCGTTGTCTGATAAGTAGATTATTAATAGCAATGGCGATTGCGTCAGCGCATTTGAAATTCTGACTCTGGAAACTTAGGTAGGTGAAATTCTCACGGGAAGATTCAGATTCGTCCAGATCTTAGTATAGAATCCGTTTACTATGATTGTGCTGGTTGGCCGGAACTCTTTTCCCTTGGAGTTCTGGGATATTGATTCGCCTGAGCCATACCACATTCCGCCGACTTTTGTTCAGTAAAAGCTTGCAACTTGACTTATGAATACAAAATTTTGTTCTCATTCTTGAGATAAAAGTGCTGTTTAGTACTTCTTGCCTTGGAGTTAATTTAGGTGAACACAGAATGTACCGAAAGATTAGTGAATGAGGTCGATAAGACGTTTCTTCGAAAAGAAATGAAGACATCCTAAAAATTTTCGTGAAGATTCATCCAAGGAATGTAGTTATGCATTTGCTTCGAATAATAGAGCCTTGGTTCGTTACTCAGGTCGCTCTAAAATTAAGCAGTTTTAGACTTCTCCAATAATTCATTACTTAAGTGGCCAACCTTCACGATCACGCGAATGGTTTATGGGCTAAAATCGCATTCGCTGCTTAAAAGACAGTTTGACAACAGGAATATCTTCCATCCTATCCTCTGGAAAACGATATTAGGATTCCCATCTCGCCACCTGTTTCCACCTTTCTGAGGGGTCGGGTTGCAACTAGAACTTTGTTGACTATTGGCATCTTTTTACTCTTAGAGAAATATTTGAATGGAAATATTGAACTCCTTATCAGCTAGGAAGAGACAATGCTGAAACATGACCCTCGCCTCGCAATTCGACATCCACACATCTGAGTGTCTAAGCAGCTCCTCGCCCTCTTCGAGGAGCTAAATCATTAGGTTGTCGATTTTTTGGAATATCATATGATGAATAAAACTTTGTAATTAAGGATGGGTAGCAAATACCCGCTTTTGCTTAGCGTGCAGCTTGGTATGCTTCTCGCTGACCTTGCCTTCAATGCCTCTTCTATATTGATGTTGGGAAACCGAACGGTGCTGCTAATGATGTATATGTAAGTTTTCTATTTTATAAAATTATTGTCTAAATAAAAATTGGCTTAACGCCGTACTATTGCAGACTAAATTTCGTTTAACTTCGGTGTGAATAATCGTTATCCAGGAAACCGAGCAGCTGCTGCTGATGTGCATGCATGTTTTCTAATCCCTGAAACCATTGGTCAAAAGAAACGGGCCCCTACTTTCGTGCCACTGCGATTTCCTATTGAAAATAGCACGAGTTTGTTGTCAAGCCTTAATCGTCTAACGCGTTGAAGTTTTCGCCTCTTCATAGCGAATTGAGCAGAACCGATTGTCCTCAGTCCAATTTGGGTCTTCACAATCGTATCGAGTTCTGTTAGAGTGTTATATCCAGCTCTGCTTGAGTGGAAATCAATCGAGTCCAAACCTCTGAAGAAGACGAAGGAGTCAAAACGTCTGACGATCAAATTTTGATAACAACCCCGTCTTGGGTAATTAAAGAGCGTAATTAAAGAGATTAAAGGGCGCGTGTGGCGCAGTGGTTGGAGGCGCCACTGCGGCGCGCACGTGAAAATGCGCCCATGGCTCACCAAGCCTTCCATCCCTCCGGGGTCGGCAAATTGGTACCAGACTTGTCTGGGAGGATAGCAGCACTGGCTCGATACATCGGCCGGCCACCGCGAGTCATTGTAAAGGCCAGATATGCATTCAATCACCTCCAACGATGCTTAATGAAGTCGAATGCATGGCGCATCCCTCAGGGATTGATCAACGCCGAGAGCTTTATCCTTTATCCTTTAACAACCCCGTCTTAACTTGTAAATAAATAAGAATAGACTAACTTTGTTTTCATTGTTTTTCATTCGAAACTAAGAGTTTACTCACTCCAACTTCAACAGGAGGATAGTCCACAAAGCTGAATTCCGGTTGAACTTTCAAGTAATGACTTGATTAGAATTGGCTAGGTTTCATACAGTATCAAAGATGATGTTGAGGAGCGGAATGTAAAGTGATAATGAAGCCATTCATTAAGAGCCCGGTGTTTGTTCGATTTCGTTCTCTGCTCACCAGGCCTCACATCCCTCCGAGGTCAAGAAATTGGTGCCGGACATAATTAGGAAAAAGTCCACATTCTGTAATCCACGTAGGAACTCTTTTACTTGATACTTGACACTTGAATGGCCCGACCCCACTCGTTGTGCGGATTTCAGTATACTCTTTGTTGTTCAGAGATATGCTGGTTAAGCCACTGTGGTTTACTGGATTCCCGAGGTCAGCCCGGCCAAAGTCTGCCCCAGGTCGTCACCACAACAGGCAGTCGCAGCCCTTGTGGATCAGAGGGAGATTTGCCACCATGAGACTTTGATACCGGAACAGAACTCTTAGCTAGGCTTCCTGATGGAAAAGCCGGGCTCGTTCTCAGCTTGGAAGACGTCAGAGGATAAATCCCTCGCTGTACGCCTCAGCGCGACACCCAGGAACACCTCCCAGCTACGATAAACCGTTGGGAGGTGGGGCTTGCCAGGGGGAGAAACTCTCTAGCCTGGGTATCTCAGAATTCCGGTGAGAATATCGACTCGAGCAGCATTCATCAACGTTCACAGTGCAGGGAAAATCATTAAGCAGGAGTCGAATTCATATGTAAGAAGTTGGAAGACCTTCGTGGACGATGGACGCGAAGAAGCGAACCGAATGCCAGAAATGCTGACATCCGCGGCGATGCTAGTTAGAGAATAGCAACGAATATCTCTGTTGTTGTCTTTTTCACACAGGATGGCTATGAAAAAATTTCCGTATTGCCCTTAATGCTAAAGATGAGTTATTACGTATTTTACTAGACGTCATATGAAGCTCAAGGCGTTTTGTTCAAATGAATTCTCGCGTAATCTTTTCGTGGGACTAATGATGTGCCAGGTTTTGTGAGTACAATTTGGTATTTAAAGTAATCACTTGCTCTTCAAGAAAAATATTGAAGTTTCGTGCAGGTTTTGGGGAATGGGTTGCGAAAATTCGAAGCAATTCTCATTGGTTTCATCTCATCATTGGAGTGGATTCCCTGCTACGTTTCAGCACGGTTGATCCCCAAACAGTTTATTCAGGTAGATCGCAACAAATTTTGTGTTTTTAAACTATGTGAAGCAGCCTCGGTTCCTTGTTGTGACAAGAGCACTTGCGAGATTTTTTTTGCAGCTGATGAAACATACGCTGCACGAGGTGTGTTGCAGTCTAATTTCACTTCAACTTTCTTTTCTTCTCGAGAAAGCACTTTGTGATAACGGGGGAGTGCGTGTTTTTACATGAAAAAGTTAGGGATTTCTCGGAAACTCTTTTGAGAGCTAGGTAAAATGACTATCTAGTGGATGTTCAAGACGAGTAAGTCAGGGATGGCATTCGATGTGACATACGGCTTTGCGGAGAGCGTGAAAGTTGGCCTTTGAGATAAATTCTTTAGTGTGAAGAAGAGTTCTGCTGTCGCTCCATATGCTCATTATTTTGACGCGAAAATGCATTCCGTGAAAATGTGGAGCATAAATGCCCTTCACCAGCTATATTACCTCCGGAGGTGGTGGATAAGAATGTCAACTGGTTGATGTATTGTAGCTGCTTTTTTCACAGGTCCAGCAACTTTCTTCTTGCATGATTTCAAGATAGATATTCATGTCGTTATTACTACAAACCGCATGCGTTTTAAAAAGAACTTGTCACTTCCCTATTAGAAAATAGGCAGTTTGAATGGTGAGAACTCCAAGTGTTAACTTGTTTCTAGCTGAGTTTCAACAGGCGTTCCCTTCTAGATTTTGCTATTCCGACGACTGTCTCTTTTCGGGCTACGTTGATCTTTTCTCAGCTGCAAATCAAACTTAAGTACCTGATATTGATTTAGATTACTTGCTAATTTGTTTCTATTTATTCGATGTTGTCCAACATACAATACGGATCCCAACATTATCATTCAAATTCTTGTCTTGCATCCGCAAACCATGGATGTATTCGATCGTTCCTGGAAACCTAAGACAGTTGTATTCTTTAAGACATTCTGTATGCTTGCTTTTCACAACAGGTTTTCAGAGCAAGACTCTTGCCTATGAGGCAGCTGGAGCATTTCCCCAACAAGTCCAGCAATCGCGAGCCTAAAAGGGATGAAGCGCTTGGTTGGCGTTCTGTTAAAGATTTAAATGAAAAGCTAAAAAGCCTAATAAAGAATTTGAAAACGAAGCATAATAATTTTAGAAAGTGATAGCAAAACTACGATGCTACATTGTTTTTTTTTCTTGCTTGTTCTTGAATAGAAGCATGGTACTTCAACTGTACTGATTTGAACTTCTTTCAGCCTACAGGATACGTTAATACTGCTATCAGTAGTTGTGTTGGTGATCGCGTTCTCGTCGACGTTCGTCTTTCAGGCTGGTCTGATCTTTCTGTTGTTCAGACGATTCGCTTCGACACTAATATCGGCTTTCGTCTATCTTGCCTTCACCATTGCCTTCCACTATATTTCTTTGGTTAGTTTTTTTTTTTAACTATTTAACGAATCCCATTAGCCATAATCTTGCATTTACGTGCCTTCTGTTGAATCAAAAGTAATACATTTCAGTACAACGTTAGATAAAAAACATGCGAAGTTTAATGGTAAAAAATGTCATGAAATACATATTAGATCGACCAGTAGTTCGATCCCATGCCCCAGGCTCACCAAGCTTTTCGATCATTCGTGGTCAGCAAAGTGGTACCAGTTTTGTCTGTAAGGATAAAGCACTGAAATGCAAATCGGTGAACCACCTCTAGTTCAATCATACGGGCCATATGTGCATTTCATCACTTCTATGCTGCTGCAAATGGATTTCAATGCACAAGAGATCCCTCAGAGTGATTGATCAACACCGAACAGTTTATACTTTTTAAAAGAAGCAACCATTTGGACAGTTTAGAAAGGTATCATATGAGAAGTTTTATCCAAAGGCATTTCGTATGTTTCTAGTAGCTTGAAACATATCAACAATAAAAAAGACAGTAGGAGAACATTTGCCGATAAGTTCTTACTCGTTGAAACCTTCTTTTGTACTTCTGCTGACAGTCTATACAAGCTTTCCAAATGAGTCTACTGTGGAAGATACCTTCTACCAACCTTATTATAGGTGTTTAAAAAGCTTCTGGAGTCTTTAGAACTTATCCACTATTGTTCCAACATTTTTTTCTCCATAGCTTTTCATCCATCATTTGCCGATGACCAGAAAATATAGGTAGGGAGAGAAGTAATGTGGAAAGTTTCGTGGTTGATCATCTCATTCTTGTGACACATTGGAAATCGAAAGGGCACGTGACGAAGACGCTGTGCTCAGTGCTAAATAAAGAGTTCGTTTCACTTCAGAATATTCGTTGGGACAATCCGACGGCATCAATTTTCTTCACACCGCACATACTGATTCTCTATGTTGCACAGAAATTCTGTACGTTTAGTCTTTTAAATAATATTTGTAAAATTGATCTACCAAAGTCGAAAAACTTTAGTAGATAGATTTGAAATGTTAAAATCGCTCGTTTAATTGAATAGTTTCTTTTCGTTTTAGGTTCGGTCATACACTATGCTATGTATAAACGATCTGCGCTTCTTCTAGTTGATCCGAAATATCATGGAGACTCCGAATGGTTGAGAAGTAAAATCAGGAGGAGCAATTAGAAATGACAAACGAAATCCTTGCAACGTGTTACTTCAGATTAGACTAAGCTGAAGTTAAGATTACGATAAAACTGCAACCAACTAACAGTTTCATGCTGTAGGCCTCGATTATACTAAGGAAGAAGGGAATGAAAGTTATGAGTCAGGCGAACAAGGGCCAAGCATAAAAACTGAAACATTACGAAAAGACCTTGTGCTTCACTGTACACCACAGTAACTGCATAGAATCAATTATCTGCTACAACGATATAAGATCTCTTTAGCAGTTTGCTATGAAATTCATCTTGTTGTAGTGCCCTTCATGATTTATACACTCTGAATTTTATCACAACGTTTTTTAGAAACGCAGTATGGTCTAGCAGACTTCTCAGAGCACTGTCTTCTATACAGTTCGCACGATAAACAAAAACTTATACGTGCCGTAATTAGTGCCAGACATGCCCAAAAGCAAAGGGATTCATTTGACACACTGGTAGAGCACCGTAAATCTTTGTAAAGTGTAGACGGTGTCGACTGTATAGTATTCACCTTAGGAAAAAATCCACTATAACCCTTTGCCCATTGTTCTTTAAGATATATATATATATATAATGAAGTAGCACTACTGAATAACGTTAACTTCATCAGTACGTCGCTAGCCAGCATCGCTTCGGTTGGTATAATGCTTCTAGGTGTCTGAGAGGTTCATTTTTGCAGCAGGATCATTCTACGTTGGAAAAGAGTGCGACACGGGAAGTCAAGCTAAGTGTGAACCCGCGCTATAGCAGGATTTAGTAAGACATATGATAGAAATTAATATTACACCAAAATAGGATATGTTCTGGCTCCATTGAACGAGCGGAACTGTCCACTAGGCAGCGATTATGGACGGTTGAACAAATGAAGCTGATGACCGCTCGAATCATTCAATGTTCAACGGGAAAGCAGGTACTACAAACGGCTTTGCTGCGTTGACATACCACGCACAATTGAGCCATCGTACCCTTTAAAGTGGATTACTAATAAAGTACTTTCACGCTGCGCTCCACTTTGAGTTAATTTTTTCTTCTTTTTGAATACTATTTCTTTTGTACTATTGCTTTTATTGAGAAAACAGTGCAACACTGATCTTTGCCGAAGCTAGGAGAAAGTCAGCCTTGAAATTAAAAAACAGTTCGGTTCATAAATGGCAAGAAAAACGGTGCCAATATGGAAAATTTGTGAATTACATTTGTTCCCATCTCTACACATGCCAAGATTTAGAGATCCACGGAAGAATGGACATCCTGCTGTGATGGAAATAATTCAAGGCGCCAAAACCAAATAGATGAATTTGCAGTGGGTGGGAGGCAAAAGGTTTGAGACATTGAACATCAAAGTGAGACTTTTTCAAAATCTTTTCTGCTCTGTCGTCCAAAAGAAATCACTTTAAAAAGAGGATCTCAACAGAAAATTGATCCAACGAAATTACTTGAGGGATATCAATTTCACTAAGAAGAACACTATTAAATCTAAGCCAGCAAAGCTTCTAAAAAGTTGCTAAATCGATTTTTGATGTCAAATGTAAATGGTGAAAAGAGAAAAGTATAGGTTATAATCAATGTTGACCTCAGGTAGAAAACCCACACAGCGCTTTGCACTTTACGTCTATATCTCTCTCTTTCGCACAGTCGATTCCGAGCTCCGGGTTCACCAATTTTTCCATCTTCCCAGTATCCACAGATTGGTACGAGGCAGACTTGGGAGAATGACAGAACTAAGCTGATACATCGCTATGCCACTTAGGTTATTTTATAGCCCAGATATTCACTCAGTCACCTCTAACACTGCTTGATGAAGTCGAATTCATGGTGCATACCTCAGCGATTGATCAACGTTGAAAACTTCATCCTTTACCCTCAAGAGCACTAAACGAAACGAGCAACAGATCCTTACATTGCCACTTTTATCAATCCGTCATTGAAAAAGCTACCTGGATTCTTCATACCATCATGAAGGAAAACGAAAGTGGTAAGAGCAGAAATCGCATCAGCATTGCATCTCATCAAAAATTTCAATCTAGCCGATAACAGAGCTAACGTTAAACCTATTCAATCGATAAGTACTACTCACGAAATCTACTACTCCATCTTTCTCGAAACAATACAATATGAAATAGTTTATTTAATCCACCACAACTAGACAATTGGCTTTTGCACTTTTCACTGCTATTTTGCATACAAAATTCTTGTGCAGTTACTTTATTACGAGCTTAAGTAGTCGATATGGTGGCGTATAGTATCTAAACGTTGTCGATGCATGCTATCTCATTTTGCTCATATTACCCTTCTTCAGATATCTTATTAATTATAGAACTTTTCCACTTCTTCCATTTTCTCGTAACCATCGATCATGCAAATAATCTACTCTATGTATTGGCTTCGCTATAACTTGAGCATTCGTGGACATCACTTATCATCCCATTTGATCGTGGTTTTCTCAGTAATTCCGAGAAAGTAGCAGCGCTAGGGTGCTCTTAATTCTTCACTGCAAACAAGGTCGGTTTCTGGATAGTGGTTTCCTCGATTTGACGATCAAACGGTCAAGGTCAATTTAACAGCCAAATATGAATGTTTCGTAACCTTATTTGTAACGATTCTATTATTGACTACCTCACACGAAGGAGCTCTGCGCAGTAATAAAACCTCCTTAAAAGTGCACGACAGCAATAACTCCTTTGCGGAAGGCGAAACCTGGCTAAATATTTCCTATAGAGGACAAATAATAAAGCTTTCGGCGTTGATCGTCGATCAATTCCTGAGAGATGCGTATTGCATTCGACTTCATTAAATGTCGTTGGTGATTGAATTCACATCTGGCCTTTACAATGACTCGCCGTGGCCTACCGATATATCGAGCCAGTGCTACTATTCTCCCAAACAAGTCTGGTACCAATTTGCCGACCCCGGAAGGATGGAGGGCTTGGTAGGCTATGGGTGCAGGGATCGATTCCACGCGTGCGTAGCAGTGCGCCTCCAGCTACTGCACCATACTTACAAATGTTTGCTATAATGTAATAAATGCTATATTACTAGTGTTTGGATCATAAGAACAGGCAATTGAATACTGATCGATACCGGCTCTAAATGAGACTGATTCTTGGGAATCAATCATTTCTTTTAGCAAGCTGGAATGATACTACCACAGCATACCAACTTTTATAATTAGATTCAATATTTTTAAAAAGTCAAATAAAGAAACGAAACAGCATCACAGCGCATTCTGCAAACCTATTTGAAGATCTATGACCACATGGACCGTTTGCAGAATGAGACTATGCAAACAACGTTATTTCAGAAACCTTTAATATTCTATCAAAAACTAAATAAAACCTTTTGCTCACAATCATCCTGAAAAAAAACATAGAAACTTTGCCACGATTCCTATAATAAACTGAGCACCACGCATGCCAGTGCTGTATAAGAACGGCATAGTGAGTTTCGCCTTCAATCCTCATCTTCTTCACTACCATGAACACTTGGACGTCTACTAGTGGCCGCTGATGGGACCTAGAGTAGGAAAATTTTTAGCGATGCTCACTGACTATACAAAATTTTCATTGAAATGCTATATTTGTTGTTATAAACTTTTAATTGGTCTAAGATATCTAGTGTTCTAGGGGTGCGTGTGGCGCAGTGGTTGGAGGCGCCACTGCGACACGCACGTGGAATCGATCCTGCACCCATGGCTCACCAAGCTTTCCATCCCTCCGGGGTCCGCAAATTGGTACCAGACTTGTCTGAGAGGATAGGAGCACTGGCTCGATACACCAGCAGGCCACCGCGAGTCATTGTAAAGGCCAGATATGCATTCAATCACCTCCAACGATACTTAATGAAGTCGAATGCATGGCGCACCCCGCAGGGATTCGACGCCGAGAGCTTTTAGAACTTTTTATCCAGTGTTCGTAAGAAATATGGTGAAATATAGAAATAGAAAAATTCACTAATTTTTTCAGTATTTCAAGAGCTCGAATTTCTAATCAAGACTAACTTTTCCCTCGTTTCGAAGAATTATGCTATCCACATCCGGATGCAATTTCTGGAGAGCCATACGACGACATTCTCTTAAAAATATATCTAAGCTTTCATTATTGTATTAAGAAAGAAAAATCATGAAACGTTATTGCATACCTGTAAAAAACACCTAAACTATTCCAGTCAAGTAATTCGCTAAGCCTCTCAGTCCTGTTCCGCTGGATGATCCGTTGTCGACGTGACATCCCACAGAAATCGTACCTTCAATACTTCGATCAGAAATAACCATATGCACTTTTTGACATTGCAGCAAAGAAAAAAAAAACGAAAAAAAAACTTAATTGGATGAAAAAGTTTGATACGAAAAGAAAAGGAAGTCTAATGTCGCTATTGAAGAAAATTAAGGACTATAGAATAATATTAGGAACTTATTCCGCCAGTACTTCAAATTTCATACTTGTGGTTGCATTGTCAATTGTTTATCACCTTTCTTTTACAAGCAGGTGCTCTTAAGTGTCAAACTGTGATGCATGGAAAATCATCCGTCTCAGAGTCCACGTTGAGAACGAGTTCGATTTTCTCAAAGACCAAATACGAGAGTTATGATATGTAACTGAAGAGCCCAAAAAATTACTTGTGGCTTGCCCTTATCGATAAAAGTGGTAAAACGAAAGAGCCGACTAGAAATCAGACGTGCTACAGAGATTAGTGAAAACTGTACTGCTGGAAACTCAATCTAGTTCACAATTAACGGGATTACAGGTAATGTACGGGATATCAATTAGATTTCTAGAAAAGAAAATTGGATTTTGAGCAGAAGTTCTCTGACTGGTTATGCTTTCTCGCTGCTTCATTACTGAAAATGAAATTTTCCATTTTTCACTCTCTAACAACATTCTTTAAGCACGAGCAAACGGAAATCCACTGAATTTCATAAGAAACGAAACTACCGAATCCTGCCGGCAGGTGGTAGTGAGGTACTTCAAGCGTGCCATGTAGCACCACTCTGATTCCTTCATTCTTGGAGAGAAATTTTAAGAAATTTTCGATGATTTATTTTTGCAAGAATGCTAACAAGAACTTACGTCCTATATAAGTGAAAAATAGACAACAATAGTAAAGCAGTGAGAAAAAGCATGGTCAGTGTAACATTTAAGGAAGTGTGCCAAATTCTCATACCTATCAACCTAGCAGTTACTTCGCTAGTTACAGAAAATGTTTCACTTATAATTAATGCAACTGCATTTTGTCTTCTGGCTTTAGAGTGTTTATGTATGGTTATGGTGTTGTTACTAATTTTACAATATAAACCAAGAATGTAAGCAAAAACGCGTTACATAATCTGAGCCAGCTGCCGAATGGACTCCTCTGGGCTTTTGTATCGTCTATCGACCACATAAATACCATATGAAGACGGATCTTCAACATGCTCCTGAGAAATTACAGCTACTACATAAGGAAACAATACTGAAAAAGAAGAAGACCAAAAATCAACTATATGAGATTGAATGAAGTGATGATCTTTTGAAAACGAACATCGAGAAATGGCTTAACTCTTTAAGCAAGGCAACGGAAAAAAAATTACTATTTCAATAAAGTGATTATTACGACCGCCACATACAGTCCATAACAATTTCATGTCATTATTCACGCAAATTTTTGCACGTGGATATAGGGTACGCGTAGAAATGTTCTTCAATAGCAAGCCTGGAGCAGGAGTTCGACCCCGTCCAAGCCAAACGATCTTCCCAGTCCTTCGTAGTGAGCAGATTGGTAACATATTTATTTCTGAAGCTCCGATTCCGATAACGAAAAGCTTGTTGACTCTCCATTATGAGGACGTAAGAGTGCCCTAGCACTGTCTCCGTGGATTTCAGGAAGACTCAACTCGACAATCATTCAACGACATTCATAAAGAAGGCGAAATCAGTAAGCAGCCGAACCAACACGTAAAGTGAAGAATCGAATGAAACAAGTGCTGAGATCACCACAATATGGTGAGTTTGTGTCATCAAAGAAAAATAAATAATAGTAAGACAAGAGTGAGATTCATTAGCAAATAAACGAAAAAATCAAAGGTAATTTGGAGGCTGCTGTTGTACATTGTAAGTAGACCACAACGAGTGCTGTGGTGAAAAGATTATCAGTTGGTTCTGCATGATTTTTTACTCTAGATGATAGCAACATTCGTTGACGACAACTAAAGTGGAAAAGAAATCTGTGGACAAGAGGTTTTCTAAATAAATACCTGCATGAAGCATCCAAATCCGCTGAGATTAGTAGAGACGGACGGTATTCCCATGACTGTACACTCAGCTGGCGTATACCTGAAATGTAAAGTTTTAACCAAAGTCCTATTATAGATATTAATAATTCAAGGCTCAACCCCCATGGTTCATAGTATGATGGAAAAACTCCAAGGTGACATCCACGCACAAAATCCTCGTAGTCAAGACCGATTAGGGGCGACACAGACGACAAAAACTCTGTGGAAAAAAAGGTTTTCTTAGATAGTATCTTCCATTAGCTGTGAGATTCCACCAAGTTACATTCTATCATTCATAGAAACTATTCGTAGCAGAAAAAGTGCTATCACAAGATAAAGTTATGTTAACCTGGATGAAATACCACTTTTACGCGATGACTTCGATAATTCAGGAGGTTAGTCCGTCGTAATGCACATAGAACCTGAGATTTAAAGTAACGAAAAGTTACGTAGGTAAATTCACATCAACGATGTGTATACAGTACCTCATCGTCTCCTCGAATCATATTGTGAGTACAAATAGGTGGCAAATCGCGCTTTTCGGAAGCCATAATACACCTTTTCAGCTGAAATTAAAGAATAGCCAAGAAAAGAAAATTGGAGTCATAAATAAACCGTCTTCGTTTACGTTACAGTCTGATCACTTCGGAATCATATCGTAGACATGTCACAAACCAGTATTTTATCCGCTGATGACAACAAATCGTGACCATCAGGAAGCTGACCTTGTAGACAGAAGTCATACATACGTTGACCGATACTTTCCTATGATTAAACCAGTATCTGTACAAGCATGCATAGATGACAATTAATTGCTAAACACTAGTAGAGAATAAATACCTTTATTCGATCAACAGCTTCCTTCAGTTGCTTTGTTACAGCTTGACCTTTGAGAGATTCAACATTGAACGAATTTGCTGGAGCTAAATTCATCAAAAATCTTAACAATGATGACCTTCACGACAAATATGAGAGAAGAATTCAGAAAAAAAGAAGCACCTGGATAAATTATAAAAACAACTACAGTAACACCAAGAAGTCGTGTATCGGAAGTCGTTTGGAGATAATGATTAAGACGAGCCAATGATTCGATAAACATATCTCCTCCTTTGTTACAAAATTCATACCTGTAGTAATGTACCGGTTTTACATCTAAAAGCGCTCTTTTGCGTTCACACCCAACTTTACATTTATACTCACAAGCACGAAACTTGAGGAAAGACGCGGGAAAATGACAAACATATCCAAGGGAAAATTTATGACAACGAATATAATACGAAGTTCATTTTAAAACAAAAAAAAAAATAACGAGTCTGAACGAAAAGTGAAGTCTAACCTTCCAGCAGTAAAGAAATAAAGAGTCTTGTCCAAATCGAAATCCAAATGGCCATGAAAATGACCTCGCACAAAATTATGAATTTTTTCCTTCGCTAACGAATGTAAATTCTGAGATTGGTTGATAGCCTTTACTAGCAAAGTATAAAACACAGAGAAAAAGAAAATCTGAATACACCTGAAATTCGTGTAGAGCGGCAAATTTCACTACATTAAGTCCATTAGGTGTTAGAATATCAGGCTCCCTCGCTAGCAGATGCTGAGCTTCTAAACCGGTGATTTCGGACACGGTTGTGAATATGTGAGCTGAATGACAAGCGGCTCGTTCCAGACAGTACTGATGATATATCTAAACAAAACCAGGAACAGTCAGCTTCACTTTAATCCAGATTTATTCCCGAAGTCCATAATTTACACGCTATTTTGCCATAACGAACCATGGCTCCATGGTTTAGAGGTGCTCAGGAATACATCCTGGTTAGAGGTGCTCAGGAATACAAAAAAGATCCTGTGCCCCAGTCAAATCAAGTACTGCAGTCCTTCAGGGCAAGTAACTCATACTATACTTGTCTGAGAGAATAAGAGCACTCAATTATGGTAGGCCACCTTAAGTCTATTGTGGAGGACAGCTATACATCCAATCACCTCTACGACGATACTAATGGAGTCGAATGTGTGGCGCGTCCTTATGAAATTAATCACCATAGAATGCTTTACGCCTTTATTTCGTTAAAGGCAATTGTAGGAAGGAGCTACCCGTCGTTTTCCAGCTTCTTCGTCGAGATTGAATGAACTAAGGTTGTTATAGAAATCACATCCGCCAGCGCAGAGATGTCTCCCCAAAAGGGTTGCATGCGTTGTATACACCGTCGCGACGTCCAGCTTCCAAAGTCTCGTCATGAGAAGTCCAACACCTACAAAAGCCGATTTATAGCTTTCATACAAGAGGCACATGTTGTAAAACAAACTAGTAAAGAAACAAATGTAGAGCAAAAAAGCAAGAAATAAAGAGACAACGTGTGCAATGGACATAATGTGAGCTTCTTTTCACTTCTTTTTCTCGTATAAGAATAGACGATCATTACCGATGTCTCGTTTGAATTCATCAATCCATTTTGAAGTATTTGGTATTACTAATACCTAATTAATGAGTTTTTTCATAAGAAAAGGATTAAGTTAGGTAGTAAGTTGACCATGGTGTATCACATTCAAGAGACAGCATATTGGGGTGAAGATAGTAAACACAAAATTTGGTACTACTTATTTAAGGCCAACTTGAATCGCTGAACTCGTACTAAGCTTGTCTAAGAGACTAGCAATAGATGTTAACTAAACTTCGCATAAAGAGGAAGGAAACATTCTCATAGAAGACCTTAGAATTAGAAGCAAAAGAGGAAGTAAGATAACCAATGAAGTCCTGCTCTTTTCATTGAAGCTTTACCAAAAAAAAAGCTGAAGATATTGTATACAAAAACGATAATGAAGGTTCTCTACAAGTAAGTAATAATTATTCGACAACTAGAGCGCTTAGGTATTAATTTAATGGGCTGACAGAACCAGAGCTTTCTCTATCGTTCTGCCGTTATAAACACCCTTCTAAAGTGCTATTTTAACCCTCACGACGATGCCTAATTTCGCCTTTATATCGGAAAGGACGATGCCCAATTTATAGCCGTGCACACTGAGACACCAGTGGATATCACACCGGCCATTCAGGCAGTTTTTATGTAGCCTCAACCCGTTGCAGCATATAATGACGGCTATACCAGCTTTTCGTACGGTTTTGTAAGAAATCTGAACGGTTTCCACGTTTTGTTTATCAACCGATTATATATTATTCCGGTTATAACGTTTGTGCACTGTGCATAATCGTGGGTAGTTGAAAGCGAGTGACATGCAAGGCAGAATGCTGTTTATAGAAATTTTAAATTATAATTATTGTAAAAATTTTAGATTTCAAATTTATTAAATAAAAACAAAATAACAAAATTTCTAATTTAAATCCAGAAAAATATAATATGATTGAATTTGTTTAAAGAAATTTGCTTCAACGAATGCAAAAAGTGCTGGTTTTAGGTGCTTGAAGTTCTGCACATTCCACTCACTACTTCCACTCAATATAAGGGATAAATAAAGGATAAAGCTCTCAGCGTTGATCAATCCCTGAGGGATGCGCCATACATAGGCGAGTAATCTAAGACGCTACTAGTTCGTGATCGCACATACTACCGTCTATGTGCAACGCAAAATTGCATAGTTTGCCCCAATGATAGAGACGGTGACTGCATGAGTTCGGGTACAGTCTATCTGATCTCTTGTAAAGCGTGCACAGACGAATAAGTTGGCGAAACGGGTGGACCACTCTGCATCCATATAAAAGAATACCTAGTTGGCAAACGTAAACCAAACACTCCACTAGGCACGCATAGGACGCAGAGACATAACGGAGAAGATTTTGAAGTAGAGGTTACGATCCTCGCGCAAGAATCGAGAACACCACCGCGTAAAACTCTCGAGGCATTCTGGATTAATTCCAAAAATCCGAAAATGAACCGCAGGGAGGAATCCCTCATTATCACGCGTGATATTGGGCATTATTTAAGACTTTTATTCTGATGGGATGGGCACAACACACTTCCATGTGGATTCCTTGTCGTTGGTCTCCATGCGACATACCCAGTCGAAGCCTCATAGAAAGCGGTGAGTGTGCAAAGACTCTGTGTTCAATGTGATTAAAATTTTGGTTTAGCTTTTCCTCTGTTTGGCCATGTAGATTGCAGTCAACTTAACCTTTCCAGGCTCTGAGGAAGGCGAAATCCGCCGAAACGTCAGTTTGTGCGTAAATAAAGAAATAAAATAACACCTCGTTTTTGCTAAACAGAAGTAGAAAAATTATGATTAATTTATAATTATATCAACAACAACCGCCCTGTATAAAAGAGCGTCGGCGGGTGTGTTCAGCTCATTCAATATGCTCAACGCAGTAAGATTAGGCTCGATACGAAATGAAGACGTCACATCGAGAAGAGGAACAACTGTCAACCATCATCAAGGATCCTCGGCTCTGATGAAGATAAAAACGACGAAACGTTAGCCGAATACACATCTCGTATCAAACTCGCGTTAGCTCAGCAATACAAATAAACACTGACTATTAGTTTTATAGACTTGTCTGGAAGGATACCAGCACTCACTTGACACGTGGATTGGCCACCGCAACTCCTTATATAGGCCATAATTTATTTATTTGAATTTAATCACCTCTAATGATACTTTAAAAAGTCGAATACATGGCGCCCGCTCACAGATTGATCAATGTTTAGAACACTGTCTTTTTAATCCGTTCACTAGTAATTATCTCAGCCTTTATTCACAAACCAGTTTCGCTTAGACGTCACCAAGAGAAAATATGCTCTAAACAATTCTCCTTTGCTACTGAGATTAGTGTTCTCTATTAGAGGTCATAGTTTTTGTCAAGACGACCAATAGTAAAACTGATAGGTATCATCTGTATCACCTACAGTCCTGTTGATCGAGGAGTGACTTAAGCGAGCGCCAGTAAATCTTCCATTTTCCCTGTCGCGTACAAGAATAGCCCAGTGTGTTCTGCTCGCTCTAGGGCAGGTTCTACTCGCCGAGCATATTTTTCTTCCAAGCTCTTCGTGAACAACTCTAACCATCGAGTCGGTGGTTTCCCTGAAGTGCGTTTGAAATCCCAAGGAATCCTGTAACTATCGGCTCTTGTCCATCGGTTGTCATTCATACGCATTACGTGTCCAGTCCACCTTATCTTCGCCTGTTTAGCGTGCAAAACGGCTTCTTTAATTTTTGATCGATGACGCAGGCGGGAGCTTCGGATCCCTTCCCTTAATCGTGTGAAACAGGATACTCCTAGCATCGTCCTTTCGACTGCGCGTGTGACTATTCATATTTACATTTATATAATTTATGCATTCTTTTAGAACTAAGCCCATGTTAAAAATACTTAAATGGATTCAAAACTTAAACATCAAGTACGCAATAATTCGAGTGAGTTCTCTTGGAAATAATCTGCTGAAAAACAGTGCTTCTATATCATCATAAACCGACTTTAATTCAACCTCATATGAATGACCAGTGCGCCTCATTTCACTGATAAGCTGATAACATGAGGCTGTTATGGCAAAATTATTCGGTTGTCGTATCGACAACAGCGCCTTCATCAGAGCTGATGATCCGAGTCGATGATCCACGGCAGTTCGTCTTCTTCGAGTGGTATCTTCGTCGTCGTGTCGAGTCGGGTCTTCTTCAGTAGAGCAATGTGAAAGCGTTACCCGAATAAACTTTTGATAACAACCTCTATTAGCTTATAAATGAAATATGGCATATTGACCATTCATACAGAAATTCGGTTTACAACGATATTACTTCGCTATGTGCAAGCTTTCCTAGTACCGACTGTTGCAGAATGGATTATCCATTGAAAAACAAACTATTATCAACAGGTAGTCAACAAGAACCATCTTGAATAAAAGAGCAGTGCCAGGTGAAACTTTCTCAATCGAGCGGTGCTCCCTGAAGAAGATTCTAGTCGATAAGAAGATGAAGTTGCCACATCGAGAAGATGAATGACCGCGGACATCCACTCAGACCGAGCTCTGAGGAAGACGAAAACATCGAAATGTTAGCCGAATGAATTTTTGACAATAAGCTCGAGTTAGCTTGTTAATGAACCATGATACAGTGCTTTTAGTTCTACTAGTGCAGAAAGCATTTGGTTTCTTGTATGTAGATTTAAATTTGAAAGGCTAGGTTAAGCACCACTGCATGTGCATTTTAATCTGTGGAAATCAATGCGAATACGTCAAGGACCCCTTTTGATATTTAGTAATCCTACTGGAAATTTCTCTTGAATATTATGTAGGACTCGCTTATGGAATAATCTGCGACAACTCGATATTCTTTCCACTGAAGTTCGAAGGCTTAAAGAAAGTTACAGCTCCAGGACCAGATTGTACTACAGTCGACTTCCTTCGAATTGAAGCCCATAACCCACATGTATTTAACGCAACGAATATGACGTATTACGTTGAAAAGAAGAAAATACCAGACCACTGGACGACATCGCACATGATTATCCTGTCCTAGAAAAGTGATGGAAGTGATCTTCGTTGTAATCGTTCGATACACCTGTTCAGTTTACTCTACAACCTATTCACAAAAATTGTCCTGTAGCGTATATTAAATACTTTGGAAGCGAAACAACTAGTTGAGCAAGCAGGACTCCGACATGGATTATACTGCATGGACCACATCAAAATCGTATCATGGACCATGAAATTCTAGCAGGAGTAACACCTGCCTTCTTGCTAACCTCTATCGATTATGAAAAATCTTTTGACAGTGTCAAAACGAATGGCCACCCTATCAGCGCTGATCGACCAAGGAGTGGATCTCTCCCAAATACAGACTCTAGCCGCCTGTTGTTCGAACGGCAATGCAAAAACAGAGCCTTTCCATTCAGCCATTATCGTACACATAGCAGAATGTGCTCGGCAAGGCTGCAACATATTGCTAAAGTCGTTTACCACAGCACAGCATTGGATAATGAAGTCGCTCGACTACGATGGAAAAGGCATTTGCATTGGTTTAAAATTCTTTCAAATATTTCTGCTGAGGATATAGTCGCCTCAAGAAGTACCAACAAAGCGGAGATCATAACCAACGATCTCAATGAAGAGAGAAAAGGACTTGACTATGTATAAATCGAAAGAAGACCAAGTTTATGAAAAGCTCATAATGCGAGGGTAAAGAGGTCAAATAGGATGATTCTTTAACTATAGAGACCACCTCGCAGATGTCCCTTGGGCACTCAGTGAGCATGGAGAACAAAATAAAGGAGAAATAAGATAGAAGGAGAGCAGCATGGATCACACTCGTGTCTTTTTAGGAAATTACCGACCAACTAACGGACCCAAAACTCCGCGCTCACTTTGCGATTCAACAATTCTCCTAACGCTCCGTTTATGAAATAGGGACGTGAGTTGACACTTCATTCACGTCAAGAATACTACACAACACACACAGAGCCCTTCAACGATATATTTTGAAACGTAACTAGCACACACAATACACAATATCTACCTGTAGTATGAAGCTCTTATCTTCAAATTTTTACTCATCTTCTGGAACCAGGATGATATACATCGTTAGCAAAACATTTACAGGCCGGTCATATAATAAGAACAAATAGAAGATGAGCAAAAAAACTGTATAATGGACTCGACGAACAGGCGTACCCTAGGACAACCACCTATAAATACGTGGACGTGTTTGCAACCAGGGGATCATATTGCTGTGCTCGAAGCCGCCAATATTTTACGGATTACGATGTAGGACTCGCACATGGTTCGAATTCACAGTCGCCAGGTTCGAATTAATCCACCACCATGGACGAAAATCTCGTGGCAAAGGAGAAAATGATGAATGTGTTGGGATCCGCAATACTGGTGAAAAAGGAACATTCTAGTATCAAGTAACCAAGATTCGTTATCGTTATTCGCATTCGTTATCGCGGACGGACCGTTCCTTATTCTGGGAAACTGAGATAAGAGTTCCAGTATGAATGGTATGCAGAGTATACAAATGGTGTACAAAATAACTAGGTGCAAGAGATAAAGTGTGCAACTATATCCACAACGCGTTATTGCACTTATTATTTGGGAAAAAACCTTGTAACTGTTCGAAGTTCCGACTTTTAACGTGAATAATCGATAAACATTCGGATTTATAACCTCGAAACAAAGTCTCTTGCAGTAAACAATCAATTTTGACTTCTACTGAACCTGGGTGTGGATAATCAACGTTCTCGATTATGGATGAGCCTATACGAGGTTATTTTAGATCTGGGTTACGGTTAACGCTTCAGTGGTTTCCCATTCGTTATCACACGGCAACGCGACTAGCCCTATATAAACTGGTAGCACGTGAAATGCTACTTCATTAGTGAGCTGCTCCACTTCACTAGATTCTCAATCCTACGGCAACGAAAACCAACAACACAAGAAGGAATAAATATTGTGGACATGTAGACACTCCAGTCATCGTGGCTCTAATAAAGGATAAAAAAACCATAAAGCTCTCGGTGTTGATCAATCCCTGAGCCGTGCATTCTACTTCTTTAAGCATCGTCGGGGGAAAATAAATGCATATCTGGTTTTTACAGTAACTCGCGGTGGCCCAACGATGAATCGAACCAGTGCTGAAACCACCCTTCCAGAAAAAGATGGTACCTATTTTCAGGATGGAAGGACTGGTGAGCCTAGGGCGCGGGGACCAACCCCACATGTATTGCAGGGCGCCTCTGACCCCTGCGCTACACATGTCCGTTGATAAAGGATAAACCACTGAAACGCTAACAATAATAAAGATTTCCAATAAACTCGTGTAGGCTCACTTGAAGTGAACATCGAGGAATCTTTGATACAGGGAATTAAAAACGGCTTTGTTTTCCATATGACAGCAGGAAAACTAGACAACTTTTCACACATCCATTACATGTCGAATCATCCATCCATTCCGCTCAATACTGGTGGTGTAGGTAGATTCGCCCAAAGAGTACAAATGACTTAGCGATTGACCTCTTTTATTCATCAAAGCACTGAACTTCCAATTCACTCTATTCCATTCCAGCGAAGACATAACTTCTAAAGATATCACTTCATCATGTTCTCACTGATGTTAAATGATTTGCTCAATCCAGATAACTTTTCGTCCCACCCATCTATACCGTCGCGAGGTAGATGATTCATGTGGAATTAACGTGTACTAACTAATATCTATTACGGCTTATTTAAAAGAATTACTCAAAACTGCGTTCTTCATAGTAAGTGCACAGAAAATGCAATGTACATGACTTCCCAATAAAGACTTTGGGAAGTTAAGAAGGTTTAGACGAATTCGAACCTGTAGAACGAAATTTAAAGCTGGTAATAGTGAGTTCGTTCCCTACCGCAGACACCTGCGGTCAGGAGTTTTGCACATATCTCAGCATCATTAAAGACAAAAGGATAAGTCGCTCGGCGCTTGTCAGTCTGTAAAGGAAATGCGTCATGCATTTTATACCATTCTTTACATTACGAAGGTGATTGAGTGCATATCTGGCCTACACAGTGACTTGTGGAGGCCTATCGGTGCACCAAGTTAGTGTCTTTGTACTCGCAGACCATTCTGGCAACAACTAGACGACTACGAAAGTATGGAGGGCTTGCTTTATTTTGGGTACAGGATTGAACCAAAGAACGTATGAATCGGATAGGGCAACTCTAACCACTGCGCTACACGTGCCTTTGCTACTTGTGTTAAGTTGATGGGTGAAGATAATAAAATATAAGTGGTCATTTTCGCAAACTCTTGCTAGGAAGGAATAATATTAGAACACGATTTTATAGTTTTTCCGGAGGCACCTAAAAATATGATCGCGACCACGAAGGTGTTTTTTTGAGAATGCTCTATTTTCAATTTAATTTAAAAATTCCTACAGTATTCAGTTTGAAGCCGGCTCGCTTCCTGATGCTCATCGTAGATAAAAGTTTACTTGTAGAATTGTAAGGCAAACCTAAATTACCAATTTTACCACAAACGTTTCTCATTGCTTAAATAATGATAAAAAAGGGAGAAGTGAACCAACTAGAAACTATGTGATCTAAAAATCTAGTGGGGTAGCGCAGTGGCTAGTGATGCAGTCCATCGGGAAGCAAGGCGCTGGTTAGACCATCATCCCAGCGCTCCCCTCCAAACTAGGTGGGAACGCCTTAGCTAGACTATCTCGAAGAAAGCAATGAGAAGAACAGAATCGACTAGCATTCAATGACATTCATGAAGAATCCTCAAACACCAGCCGAAACAATAAGCAAGATCATCGAAGACACTGCACCCAATGAATGCGAGGAAAACGAATCGAATGAAAAAAGTCGTGGGATCCGCAAAGCAAATGTGAATAAGGGTTACGTGAACTAATGTCATTTTGTAAAAGAAAATCACTAACCAAAGCCAATGTTTAGCAAATGAGTGTATGACGACACTCCCTCACTCAATAACATACCTGCTTGCCATTCATGAAAATGTGCAACAACCAAAGGATGATAATCCGTGATCGATTCTCTGAAGCTCTTCAAAAACACGGCCACCAT
This sequence comes from Angiostrongylus cantonensis, assembly GCA_009735665.1. Classification (NCBI taxonomy): domain Eukaryota; kingdom Metazoa; phylum Nematoda; class Chromadorea; order Rhabditida; family Metastrongylidae; genus Angiostrongylus; species Angiostrongylus cantonensis. The sequence continues at coordinate 125,450 of MQTX01000057.1, forward strand.
AAAACCAAAAATCACGGCATCATTTGATTCAATGTCCTCATGAGGAATACCAATTTTACATCTATAAAAGAAAAATAACCGGCTTATGACTACATACTGAAAAAATCTATAACAGCAGCCCACCGATCGAACAGCTCTTGTTTCCATTCGTTCATACGAGTTGAACCTGAACCGAGATCAAACAAGATCACCTTAGGATATCCATCAATCAACCAGCGTCCATACATACACTATAAAGATGAGAATGAAACAATATCATAAATTCAAAAATCAGCTGTCAAAAATTTCACTGGGTGCTTCTTCAGCTAAATACCTCAAATCCGGACTGCCGCATTTTTTTGATTGCGGTTCGGATGGTCCTAAAAAGCTTCAACCTTTGAGACGCATAGCGGTCAAACACTAAATTTTACGTTTTACCTGTTTTCGGGTTCAATTTTTTCCACTTCCAATCGCCATTTATCATTTTTCATAGGGCCAAACATACAGTACTGATCTCCTGGAGAACATCAATGAAAAATTATGTTTAAGATGTCTGCACAATGGTAAAGAATCGTACCTAACTCTTCTATACTGATTTGAGCTTTGCTTCTGAGTACCGTATAAATACCGCCGATCTAAATTGATAATGACTGTCAACAACGGGCATAAGCTACTAGCTGTTCAGCTTTCCTACAGCCCTACATATTATTATAAATAATGTAATAAATCTACATAAATTTATCTCAGCAGGAGCGGACAGAGCAGTCGTAGTGCGACCGATCAGTACGGGAAAAGCGACCGTGGCCAGGATCACTATGCCCCTCAAACTCAGATTGCGTGATAGGATTCTGACACGCTCTTCAAACCATGCAGATAAGTGTTCAATAATATATATACATATATTATATA